>JBAMNC010001312.1:0-250000 GCA_037902135.1 Cetoscarus ocellatus
TGCTAAGCCCACACCATCTCTAAAACTACACTCATTTGTGCCTCTTAAGTAATTTGATGGTTTTATGAAACAAACATGCCGGTGGTGATGACGGGACCTGTTGTCATCAAGTCGGTGTTGATACACCCTGAGAGCCCCTCCATCTACCTGCAGCAGGACGCCACCACCAGCTGACACCTGGAGTGTTTCCTGACAGCGGAGAGTCCAGGTTTAGTCAGCGCTCGGCTCTAATAATAGCCCAGCGGCTGACACGCAGCAGCTCGGAGTGGCAGCGGTTTGTTCCTCTTTTTCGGTTGCATAACCTCTCAGCACATGGTATGAACACAAGTGGGTCAGCTTAGCAGGAAGCACGCAGGCTGGAGATGGTGAATAAGGGATGACGATGTGCAGAATGGGGACAGAGAAAGTGCTTATGTCACCGCCGAGGATGAGCACTTTAAATCGATGGAACATTTTAGGGGAAGATACCATAGGATGCCTTTTACAGTGTAATCCTGACGTGTGAACGATAACAGATTATCTTTACATCGGGTTCACCGGGTTCATCTTAAAGGTCCCTCTCAGTTCACATCGCAGCAGAGCCATCAAACATTGTGACAAGGGGTGGGTAAAAATATCGATTCATCAATGCATTGCAAAAATTTCTACATGTGCACACTTAGTATGTAGCCAGAAATGAAGGGACATGGTTCAGATGTGATATTGTTAAAAAATGTTGTTATGTGAGGTTTGTCACAATTTCCAAAAGGAAAGATATATTTACTTTTTCAGTTTAAACAGAACTGTCATGTTTTTACTTTTGTACTCCATATGCACAAATAAGTTATTATTGTGAAATTTCGTTATTTTTAGATGTTTTATTGCTCAAAATGTGAGGTGACATACCACATATGTTCACATGAGCATAAAAATACATATTTAAAAATTGTCAACAAGTACTCTAATTATTTGTGTATTTCTAGGTATGGGAATCAAAAAACAATTCCAGTTGAGAATCGTTAACAGCTCCATCAAAGTATTGATATCACGAGTGTTTTTGCTAATCAATTCCCTTATCAATTCCTTCTACTGACAGGGTTCAGAAGCGGTCAGAATTGTGGCTTAATTTTTTACAAAAGGCGCCTACTGCACAACCTTAAGTGGGTGGAAACACCAGCAACTTGCCTAAGCAGTTATCTATGCTGTGACATGTGTGTCTGACATTGTTGCCACCGAAAATCTACAGGCCAACATTTGCCCACACGGAAAATCTGCAGGAATCAATAAGGGAATCGTTAAAGAATTGGATCAATTAGCAGGATCGTTAATACAATTGGTATCGATAAAATCTTATCAATCACAATCGAATCACAACCTAAAGAATTGAAATTGAGGTTGCTGGTTTGGCAGAGTGGTAAGCAACCAGGTACGACCCATATACATACTTTTGCTGGCACGGGTTCGAATCCAGTCTGCAGAGTTTCTTCCCCTACTCTCTCTCATCCCCTTTCACAAGCCTCTCTCTCTCTCTCATCAATACAGGCACAAAATGCCCAAAAAATAATACATATATAAAACCAATCGAAACCGAATTGAATCGTGAGGTTCTTAACAATGCCCAGCCCTAATTCTGACCGTCAAAAAAATTGGCACTGATGGTCCATTTCTACTTCAGAGGGTCAACATGGCGGCTAACTGCTTATTTTGCATTTTTGGAGCTTCATGGTTACACTGATTCTTTCTGTGACTGTCAATATTAATTCAGGCCTGTAATCCCAGTCAAATGCTCACTCTCACCTACAATGGGGCCTCCCACCTTTACACTTGGGTTTTTCTCAACTGTCGATTCCTGGTGTTCCTTTTTTTCCGATGCAGCACTTGAGTCCAATAGTTAACCTAAATCCTGTTCTCCTTAAACCTCAGATTTAACTTTTATAACGGCGCTGTTGTTGTTATGAAAGAAGCGACAGATGACCTCTGCGGACGTCTGGTTCTCCATCACTCAGCAGATGCTCTGTTGTTCCTCACAGCAGCTGTAAATGTCCCCACTGAACTGGGTGACCTCAGAGTTTTTATGAGGATGTTTCCCATACCTGCAGAGACACCCCCCTTAAAAATAACAGGTTACACAACTGCACTGATGACGGTGAAAGCAGCACGGCCCCGTCAGAGCGACCCTGACAAACACGGAGCTCAGCTGAACTCTGGATAAATTACTGCCTCGCTGATGCGCTCTCGAGTAAAGTCCAGCGGGTGTAAAACAGTTTAGAGAGGACTGTGTTTAAGGATCTTTTAAGATCCAGTAAAATCTGATGGTTACACAAACAGTCGAAGTATTCTGAGGAGACTTGGAGGGAAAACTTAAATACACTGTTATGTGTTCGCAGCAGACATTACATAATTCTTTTTACAATCAACCATGTTTACTGAGGAGGTGTTAAAGGGGAATTCTGCTGCTTTCTTGAATTCAAGGCCTTCATTTAACATACTTTAGACACCAAATAAAAGAAGACTGCTTTAGCCCTGCCCTGTGGTTCCCTGTGGTTGGTTCTCAAAATGGGGGTCGAGACTTCCAGCAGGACAGCATGATACTAAAGGGGGAGTCAAAAGATGGCTTCCATATAACAAAGAGAAACATCAACGACACTGAAACTTTCTGATCATACGCTAATAATCTGTATTATTATGAAAGCACTTCGTAAACTTTTTCTGCATTTTGAGATTAGATTAGATAAGATTAGATAGAACTTTATTTAGCCCTCTGGAAGACTCCCTCAAGGAATTCAGATTCCAGTAGCACCATTTACAGCAGATAAAAAGATCTATAAAAAATATAAATATAAATATAAATGGTCTTAATTCTCCTGAGAAACAGCTCGACTTGATGCAAAAGTACAGTCAGGATTTGGAGCAAGGAAATTAAAGACTCTCATGCTGTTTGTCTTTAATAAAATATATGTTTTTACCAAATCCATAAGGACAAGGAGATGGAGGTGAGGATGTTTGGGTTAATTACCCTTTATTCTAGAATGTTGCGTGGAGGTCCAGTGAGGGTAGCAGAGGTAATTTGACCTGAGGATGTGGACTGAAGTAACTGAGCTGTTCACGTGTCCTTTAAGAGGACACTAAATCTTGTCAGACCTCCGGGGGGTCTGACATCTGACCTAATGCAGAGGAGAGAGGAGGGTCTGTTTACCTTACACAGCAGTTAAGATGCACAATTATAGCTAGACTTTAAAGTCCAACTCAGCAAAAAGGAACCTTAGGAGTCATATTTTGGAAGCTTTTCTTGGTCTCTGTTACTCGAGGGGAAATTATGATGTATTTTTAATCCATAAAAGTCCAAACAGGCGACCAAACTGAGCTCAAACTGTGCGAGTGTGTGCAGATAAACCTTCATAAAACTAACATTCTACTTCATACAAACATCTGGACCTCGTCCTCGGCTGAAACCTTCACTGAAGTCAGCATATCGTCTTTCTGCTTGTTGCTCCATTGGACTTTTAACTGCAGCATAAATAAGCAAAACACTGGGGACACGGCGAAGGTCGAAACCCAGCAGATCCTGGACTTACTGAGGCCTGTTGCCGCCTTGCCTCCACCAGAAGTTTGTTGTTGCATAATCCAGAGGCAGACAGTCTAGTTAAAAACCAGCAGAGACCGGTATCTTTGGGGAAGTGGTGGGGGCTGGTTTTCTAGCAAGGCTGGGACACTGTGGCAGCTTTCTCTATGATAACCATTCAGAGGGAGGGTTGGCGTTTTACGAGCTCCGTGTGGTTTTTGAGGCCGTGTGGCATGCAGTGTAACACATTCCACTAGGAGGGCCTTCACGAAAACTGTCCATTATGTAAGTTTAGGTGTGTGCCTATGGCTTCCTCTTTATGAAAGACGAACAAAATGTTCCCAAAAGTCTACCGCATACTAACGACAAAGCAAAGATCAACCATAAAAATGAACTAGAATATCAGATATAAAGGGTAGTGATACGGCCATTCTCAATTATCAGGGCTAAAGGGGTACCAATGATTGAAATATCGATTTAGCTGGTTTTGCGATGCCTATGCCGCCCACAAAACCGACATTTCTTTCCTGTTTAGAAAGAAATTAAACCAGATCATACTGTGCCAGACAGTTTAAGTCATCTGCCAAATAAAAACACTTCACTTCTCTGACTCAGCAGTGAGGTGTGCTTGAAGCCAGCAAATAATTGGTATGACACATCAGATCAACATCTGGACATCTGTTCATGCCACATTATTAGCCAATAGTTGGTGTTCCTAAACAAAGGCAGATACTGACCAATACTGGTATTAAATCAATGCATCCATATATCCCTGGTAAGACTCGCTTGCACCATTTTAAGGCATGATATTTATGACCATATGACATTCTGCCTTGCACAAACAAAGGACAGAAGCATAAGGGGCAGTGATCCCCTCTCTGTGCCAGACTTAGGCCCCTATTACACGACAATGTTGTCACAGAAAGGTTTTTCCTTTGTGTTTTCAAAAGTGCTCCACGTTCACATGGAGACAGTGTGAAAATTATCCGCGTTCACGCGGATCCGCAAGAATGGCTGAAAACACTGTAGTGTGCATGCCAGGCCAGTAGTAGGCAATGTAGGTTTGTAGTGAAATAGCAGTGTTTCAACATGCATCTGTGCATGGTGGAGACAAACTTTTTACTAACATCAATGGCGATTAAACGCATTAAGACGCAGGATTTTTTTGACTGGACAGACAGCAAAGTTGGGCTGCTACTGGATGTGGCGCTCAACTACAAAACCACCAAATGTCCGGAGAATGTTGTCCGGGAGCCTTCTTTTTCTTCTTCTTTGTTGTATAGTGGTGGTTGGCAAATCAACTTAGAGGCGCATTACCGCCACCAACTGGACTGGAGTGGTGTGGAATGTGAGATTTGTTGTTGCGCCTAGGTAAGCGCACAACCTTTATCTGAAAAAGTGCTGACGGAAACGTTTTCAAAACTTTTTACATTTGAAAACGGATTCAAAAGATTACGAATTCAGGCACTCCAGGCACCATTCTTGTGTAAATGGAAGGCGCAAAAACAACAAAAACTCTCTGTTCTCCATTTATCCATTTTCAAAGTCATGTAAACAGCCCCTTAGGTATTAAAAGAGGCAAAAACAGAATTGAGGGAGGCAGCCAGATGCTCAGCTCTGTGAGTGTGTGTGTGGAGCTCCAACTGTGTCATGCTCTGTGCTGTATTGAACAATTAATTATCACCTGTATAACACCTTTGCAAAATCAACATGAACAAGAGATGAGAGATTTAAGAAAATTTAATACCCAAGTACTCACATTGCCTCATGAAGGAGCTCTCTAGCACCCTTTCATCAAATATATATTTGTCGAAATAAGAACTGTATCTCACACAGACCTGCTGTTGGCCCACAATGTTTCTAAAGCCTCACGGGGAATTAGGAATTATGGGGAATTACCCCGTCTCTATAAGAGGATATATTAATGAGATGTCTCATTCACACACTGATGTTTTGGTCAACTTTTTCAATGTATGGCAAAACATTAAGCCACGTCAAGCTAAGCCAGGCTAGTGTTGACCTCCACTTCCCTTGCTACCTCAGTTACAGCTGTCTTTGTCTCTGTTGGTGAATGTACATCAGTGGACCTCCAGCAGAGTAGTGGCGTCGCGTTAACAGCCAGATTGTAGTTCTTGGCAGTGAACTCAACTTGTGGAACGCTTGAACGTTTGACAACTTAACACATCATACCCATAATTGAAAAGAACGTACAACAACTTTGGACAATCGTTTGCGGAGTTCCACTGGCAATAGTGAACGCTTATCGTTTAATGGCATTAGTAGACTTGCTGCAAACATATACCCCTTTCAGACTGGCCAAAAAACCCGTGTAAATCCTCCAACAATCAGCTCCTGTCCGCAGTTTGAAAGGGTCTACTCGGCATTTCGACCTGGGTCAACTTACCCTGCAAGCGACATGGGTTTTTATCGGCTCGTCTCCGACCGGCTTCAGTATGAACATCACACCCGGGTCAAGCTGCTAAGTTACGGATGACGTCGGCGTTACATGCTCAGGGCATAACATCACGCCCGCCCCCTCTGTCTGTAACTTACGTGACTCTTTGCCATCTCAACACAAATTCCATCCGCCTTTGTATCATCAGCGCCGAGTTTGTGCATTTTTAAAGAGGGACAGAAGTACAAAGTACAGAAAACCGTGTCCAAGGCATCCATGCTCTTTTCCATTGTTTACGTGGTCGTGTTTTGTCGCGCCGATGATGTCATCAACGTGATGACATCAGCTTGATGCGCCAGAGGAAAAAAAACAGCCACGCAGCTCATCTGCTGCTGAGTAGACCCGGGTCTTCTGGCAGTGGTAAAGGAGTCCCTCACGGGTTAACCAGTGTTGAGAAAACCAGCGTTGGCCCACGGATTTTAGTGTGAAAGCGGCATTAGTGCCAAAGTTTGGTTCTCTATAAAATGACAGGAGGACCTGGGGCAGAACAAGTGTGAGTCTGAGCCTAAGGCCGAGCTAACCGGAGTTTCCCCTGTTTGTTTGTTAAGTCCTAACTGACCAGAGGGGTCACAAGGTAAAATGTTAGACAAAGGTTAAAGGAACAAAAAAGTAAATCCTGATTAAATAACTGAATGTGTAGTGGCTGAGGAATTATTTAACCATCCGTGATGTGGAAGTTCTTACATTCTGATTTTTGTTCGGTCCATAACAGCAGAGACTCAAAGACATCCCAAAATACCGACCCATTATTGGGAAGCACAGACGAATCTCCGCTCTCGTGAACAGATGCCAACCACGCCTGCTTCCATCTATTATTTACAGATCAAAATGAGCTCTGCCAGCTTTGTTAGAGTCATTGAAACAATACAGAGGAATCAGTGAGGCCTGAATACTAGCATGCAGAGCACCTGCAGAGAGGTATGTGTCAGTGATAGATGGATTTCTCTCTGTGTGCAGATTAACACGGTGTTAATGGCTTACAACACATTAGACTCGACACAGCCAACATGAATGGGCACAGCCAAGTGGAAACGATGAGGTTACGTGTCATGTCAGAGCGCTGCAGGACTTTCTAGATCTTTCCTAAACAGAGTAGAGAGTGAGAGCCATCAAATGTAATGCTGGACAATGAATGAAGGGTTTTAAATCTCTATCTGCAACATTTTCAAGCAAAATATGGTACAGGGCAAATTTGCTTGTATTGATATTTAATTATCTTTGCATTGAAATAATAATGTTTTACTTCATCTGTCGAAAAGTGTGGCATAGGTTGATAAAAACAAAATACTTGGCTTGATTATGAGCAACAATATTGTTTAAGAACCCCTAATAGCAGCAAGCGTATTGACCAAAAAAGTGTTTTGTTCAAATTGGGGATACATTTATTCATCTTATTTTATTCTAAGCAAACACTTTATGTGAATAAAAAAAAACACAGGTTGAGGGATTGTTTACAGGAGCAAATATCATTGTTTTACACCCACGTAGCTTATTGTCTGTCTACATTCAAAACTATTTTATTTTATACAAGTTACTTCAAGACTTAAAGGTTTTATCGTGATCTCGGGTGAAGAACTACACCCACAGTCCTTGAGTGTCACATCTACAGCCCTCTTCACAGAGCTTTTACACAAAAGCAAAGAGGCCTGGAGACAATCACATTAAATCTGTGAGGATGTGCTATTGGTGTCAAGTAACAGTGTGATTGATTCTGCCTAACAATTCCTTTCTTAATTCCTGTTGATTTTCTGTGTGGGAAAAAAACTGGCCTACATAGCCTTTCAGAGGCAACGACGTAAAACACATGACACCCCTGATATTCAGTGCCATGCTGCAGAGATGAATGCTTCTGCTAGTTGCTGGAGTTTCAACTTAAAAAAAGTAGTGCAGTAGGAATCTATTTGTCAAAGATAAACATGCAGTTTTGACCACGTCTGTGCCATGTCGGTGCCAATTTTCTACTTCTGAATTTGGCTGACTGCCTCTGATGAGTGTGACGTCTGTGATTTTTAACGTATGCAGAACACAGTAGAAGGAATTGATAAAGGAGTCGTAAAGGTATATGGACAAGAAGACCCACGTGGGTATGTCGTTAACATCGTTTTTCGATGAGTGAACCATCTATGCTGCCCACAATCCTCAAGCTACAACTCTGGTTGAACCAGTGGTTCCCAAACGATTTCTTCTGGCCCTCCTTTGGCAGATTGACTTGTTTTCAAGCCCCCCCACACCTCACCATATGCCTCAATACATGCTCTATGCCAACAAACTGACTCAGGGATATTGCAACCTAAAACTTCCAAAACTTTCAAGGTGATGGACATGGTTCTATTTTGATTTCTTCTCTCTCTTGTTTTTGAGTAATTTCAACACCTGTTAGCTACATCTTGGCCTTCAGTTAACCTGGAAATCCTCTGATAAATGCTTTGCAAACAGTGCATAACAGCAAGCAGTGTTTCACCTAGCCTTAATGCTAGCCTCCTTTCGAAGCAGGAAAGGAGCCACAAGCTGGACTTGAACCAAAGGGACTTGCATCCTGACCAACAGTCGCCATATGTGGGTGCACAGACCAGACCACTTGGCCATTAAGCTGCGTTTCCACCAAGCAGTCCGGTTCAATTCAGCTCGGCACACATGCCAAACCAGCCCTGAGGAGTGGAGCTAAAAGTGCTGCAGTCACTTGATTGGTCACAAAAATCATCAATTCTCATGTGACCGTGGCGGAAACAAAAACAACAAAACACAAACTGTGCCGTATCCAAATAAGCCGTGGATTTAGGGTGATCTGTCCACTGAAATTTCATTCACATTTTAGTCAACCAAATCTACTGTAAATTTAGTGGACTAAAATAAGAAGTGTAAAGGGTAAGGCATTTTTTATGTTTCCTTGAATTTGTGAAGTCATGTTTTACACTTGGATAAAATCAAACATCTAATAACCCTTTATTGAATGCTAGTAAAGTCTGAATGTATAAATGAACAGAAACAAATTGAACTTTTGTGTGAATTGCAGTCACCTTTATTTAGGCTACCTGGCAGAGCATCTCAGTTACAATACCAGAACTGACAACAAACAGTGAACCTGCTCTACATGAATATATCAGTTCATAAAGAGAGTAGCCCTGGTTGGACATTTAGTCTAGTTTTTATTTGTTGAGGAAAATGTCAGTTAGTTTAGTTTTAGTATTTGTCCATGTGCACTTGTTGTTAAAAGATTGTTGATGAAAACTAGGATGAAAATAATTAGTCAACATAATTAAGACTGTTCTAAAGAATGTCCCCTTGAAACAAAGCTCCATCGAACACCGGAGTACAGAAAGTCCTCCATCGTTGCTTTTTTTTTTTACAGTCGCACACAATTTTAGACCACCTCGCTGTGTCTCTCCTCCCAGCTTACATCCTTGCTTCGAAGTGAAGGTACAGCTGGCAGTGGAAATGCAAACAAGACCAGGGTTTACCGAACCGTACCAAACTGTACGGAGCCAAACCAAACCACTCAGTGGAGACACAGCTTCAGAGCCGTAACTCATATTTTAAGACTTCTTATTGTCTCTTTACAGAAGATTTGCTCCTTGTAATACCATTCAGCAGAAAAAACCTGCTTATGATTTTCAGCCTACGTTGCCCAGCCCTACTCACAGATGTATATTTTCATCAGGAAAAGTCTCAAAGTAAAAACAAGCATGAGCTTCCCAGTGCGACTCCATGTTTGTTGGATAAACAGAAGAAAACAAAGCCGAGCTTCACCAGGATCGTTTGTGCAGGAACTCGTTTTAGCAGTTCTGAAGCCCTGAGGGCCCAGAGGAAATATTTACAAGCTTCTGGGCTACTGAAAGCTCACTTTAACGAGCATGTTACATAAGATTCGCTCATCACACCCACTCCGAAAAATCTCATAAAGGTGGCCTCCCTCTGGCACGTCCCTCTGAAATGCCCCCTGCTGCCTCCAGACAAATCAGGACACTGTGTACTAAACTGCGAAGTGCAACGCAAACAACTTTAATATCCCTCAGAGACCAAAAATCACCATTCTCAAAGCTGTCTTTACTTTATCTAAAATGTGCTGAAGGATGGAAAGTGCACTTAAAGAGACTTGAGGGCATCATGACAGCATGTGGAGGAATTCAAGCATGTAAAGACAACACCCTGAAAATGTCTCAACCTGCTCATGCTGTCAATTAAATCAAAAAAGAGATTCCCAAAGTGCAGACTGTGGATGTGGGGAGGGCAGCAGGAGCTCAGCGCTCTGTCCTGGTTTAGGCAGAGGCGGCACATGGCAGGCTCATGGGCAGCAGCGAGAGGACAAAATGTTCCAGACGCAGAGCTCGTAAGCTGTGAACCAGCAGCAAAGCACTCATTGTGCAGCAGAGAGATAGAGAGGGGAGGGGTGAGGTGGATGATGGGCAGAAGGATGTCACTAAAACCACAGATCCACATGGATCTGTTCTGATGCTGAGGACACATTTAAAGGGATTTCCAGATCCTGGTGCAGCAGAAGACAAAGCAATACCTTTAAATTCTTATATAACGCAGCATCACTATGAATTGTGAATGAAGGGCCTGACTCAGGGCAAAACCATGTTCTGGCTCCTCTGAGATATTTATATGGCAGTAAAAAGCTAAACTTTTCCTCCATGGCAACCAACTCCACTGATAGAGACACTGGCTTGGACCACAGGACCTGCTTTTTAGAGATCTGCCTTGATTGGTTGGTTATTACTGTGTTGCTGGAGCAGAAGTAACTCCATTAGGACGTCAGATTCCCACAAATGGGTGCTACATCAGCAAGTGGCTCGTTTCCTGCGTGTCATTTCCACACTCTCCCTTCTTGAACATCAGCATTACCAAATACAGGTATAAACTTAAGTGACACTTCCGATGCTTTCAGGCCTTGGTGATCAAGTGTCCCAGGATGGAGCTGTGTGGGGTCTAGCGTTGCCAGATCATGCAAGAGAAATAAGCAACTAGGCTAATGGAAACGGGCTCAAAACAAACAACTCAGCAGATCCTTTCAATCGATCTTTCTATTAATCTATGGATTGGCCTTCTGTCTGTTGTTCCGTTAATCCATCGACTGACCTGTCTGTCTCATTATTAACTTATAAATCCATAAATCCATCCATCAGTCTATTTGTCGTGTATCATCAAATCTTTTATTCATCCATCTATTGATCGACAACCTGTCTGCCTGTTTATCCATGAGTCCACCTATCTATCTATCAACAAACCAATTTATCTATCTGTCCATCTGTCCATCTGTCCACCAGTCTTTCCTGTCTAGTAAACTGTCTGTCCATCTGTCCGTACATCATCTACCTTTCTATTAATGCATTAGTCTATCCATACTTCCATCTATTTCTCCATCCATCTGTCTATTTACCTTTTGTTGCATCTATCTATCTATCTATCTATCTATCTATCTATCTATCTATCTATCTATCTATTTTTCATCAGTCTGGCCAAACTTCCATCTATCAATCCATCTCTTTGTCTCCCTCTTCCATCCATCCATTGTCCCTTTTATCCATTCATATCTATCTATCTATCTATCTGTTGGTCCATCTATCTATCTATCTATCTATCTATCTGTTGGTCTATCTGTTGGTCCATCTATCTATCTATCTATCTATCTATCTATCTATCTATCTATCTATCTGTTGGTCCACCCATCTATCTATCTATCTATCTATCTATCTATCTATCTATCTATCTATCTATCTATCTATCTGTTGGTCTATCTGTTGGTCCATCTATCTATCTATCTATCTATCTATCTATCTATCTATCTATCTATCTGTTGGTCCACCCATCTATCTATCTATCTATCTATCTATCTATCTATCTATCTATCTATCTATCTATCTATCATCTGTCTGAAACCTCCATCCATCAATTCATCTCTCTTTGTCTCTCTCTTATTTTCTATATCTTTTTCTATTCAATTCATATTTCATCTGTTAATCCATCCATCTATTTGTCCATACATCTTCCTATCTATCTTTTCACTTCCTCTTGCTGCTGAACATCCTCGGTAATTCAGTAATTCTCTCATGTAGTCTTGTACATTGTTCACAAAATAAATAATTGTTGGGACAGTCCATCCATCTGCATGCTTGTCGTCATCTTCCTCACTGTACCTGTGTGTTTTTGTGCATGTGTTGTATGTACGGCGGGGTTGGGAGCTCTCTGCACACACGTGTGTCTGCGACTGTCTGACGGGGTGACTCGGGGTTCAGAAGGTTAAGGATGTAAGATCCCTATAATGAAATGTACTGCAATAGCTGAAATGAATCCTGGGTAACGAATAAATGAATTAGAATAATTTTGGTGTTTTAATTCTGTTCATGTAGTGAGTATTTGTAGTTAATTGATCATCAGCTGGTTAAATTAACCATTAGTTGGTTAATCTTGTATGTAAACATTCCCCCCGCCCTCCCTGAAGCCGCTCTGACGTGATTCTTATTCGTTGTGTCATCAGTTCCTTTCATTTCTGTGCGAGTCACGTCTCCTCTCTGTGCTGTCGTCAGCTGTCCCTCCAGTTAACCCTCTCCTGACATAAATAAACCCCCCCCCCCAGTGTGCACAGCCTCTAATCCCACCACCCCCTCCTCCGACAGATGACAGGTTTTCCCATTGAACCAGTGCAGAGCGAGGCCTGTTGCGTAACCCGCTGTCCCATCATCCCGCGAGAGAATGGGGCCAAACTCACAGCACGCAACCCCGCCTTCAGAGGCAGCTGGAGCCTGAGAGCGGTTACGTCACAGGGGGCGGAGAATCTGCGACGGGCGGGGCCTAACACAAGGGGTTAATGCAGAATGGTCGGCACTAATTGCCACATAAAAACGAAGGGCTCGGTGTTGGTCAAAAGAGGTTTCAAGTTCAGACAACGGGGCGTACGCTCCGGGTCAGTGAACATCCACTCCGCGGACGATTGATGTGCTGCGAGACGTTTCCGCCCCAAATAACAAACTGAGACAATTAAGATCTTACAGGGACGCTTTTACAATGACACTGAAAAAGTTATTTCCTAGGGTGGGCTGTTTGTTTTAGGGGGAGGAGGCGGACATTTTATAAATCATAAATATTATTCTAGGGAGCAGTCGGGCAGACCAAGTTATGTCACCAAACTCTGAAACATTCGTCCTATTATAAGTTTTAGACGGGAGCCAAACAGGACATTTTCTGAATATATGCTCTAAATTAAGTCAAATTTCAACTACAGTATATAATAATTTACAGAATTTAAAGCTTTTTTGTCTGACTTTATCCATTATTGAGTTGTTTTGCTATTAATCTCCCTTTATTATGGCACCATGACCATATTATATTTAAATCTATAATATTTATTTTTAGTTTAGGCTCTCTGTGCATTTATTTTTTCTCAATTTAAAGGATTCTCAGCTGCCTTTCCTGAATTAAATCAGCCATAAACATAATCTGCAGTGTTATTTTTGCTGTATTTATAACCCTGGTTCAACCAAAATATGAGACAGTCCAATTATCTTCCAGCCCTCACCAAATTCTCCTCGGGCGTGTTTTGAGTGGTTTTTCCCGCCACTATCTGCTTTGTAGACCAATGGACCCCATCTTGTTGTGGTTGCAAGAGGATTTCCCAAAACTATTTGAAAAAAATTATCTAATTAACTTCTACCCCTTCCCGTTACTGGCGAAAGTAGCTGCCCAAACCGGCTCTTTCCCTCTACACCTGGAGACATCATGACTGATAAACAGGTTTTTAAGGGAACAGAGTGCTCTGTGGTTTTGTGATGTGAATATCATTTGGTAATTAAACATTAAAGTCATAAAATCACTTAACTATGACACATGTCTGCCCTTCAGGCTGTTTGGTGTGATTTAAACATGTGGTAGCATATCTGAGGTCACCTGTGAGTTTATTCTGGAGAGAACTTGGTATTTAGTTTATGATGCTCAAATCAGGTCAGCTAGCTTCACAGCTGTTTCACATCACCAGTACTTTACAGAAGGAAACTGATTACATTTATTCTTGTGACCCTGGTGGTTTCAAATTTGGGAATTTGAGATGCCAGTCGATATGTCACACCATATTCTTCAGCAAAAACTGTTGATTATGAATGTCTTAAAGAAGTCCAAAATAAGGCAAATTTTATTTTAAAGTCATTAAATCTAAGCAGAGAGTATATAAGAGTATTTCAGAAAATTAGTGTGTGTTACACTTTTAAATCTAGTTTCACTTTGTTGTGAAACATTTACCCAGAAACTTTGTTTGGAATCGAACATATTTATATATTTTGCAATGGGGACACCTAACGGTGCATTTCCATCAAGTTTGGTTTGGTATAGTTTGGTACAATTTGATACCCACAATCAATCTGACCCTTACTTTGCAGGTAAGGGTGTAAGACCCATGATATCAGCTGTAATAGTGTGAGATCATAGCAGTGCAGTACAGTGTAACCTGTCAAAAACTCAATGAAGATGAACACAACAAGTCAAAGGGGAGAAAACGGACATCTATCATTTGTGTTCTTTTCTTGGCATTTATTCTCTTACCGCAAGAGGAGGAAATAATGGTGCATTTCTGTTTGTGGTATCAGCTTATCTTGGCTCGACTTTGCAGTTTGGGTGCTTCTGGCTTTGTTTGTTCATTAAATAATCAATTGATTAATGGCACCTTTTCAGCAAAGGCTACCATGAAATCCTCACAACAGGACAAGTAGTTCCTGTAGGTGGAACTGTAGGTGGTTTCAACACCTACAGTTCGGCTTCTTTGGTCCGATTTTGATCCCATTGAATCGTTGACACAAGGAGGCAGAGCTGCCCTCCGTCATTACATCACAGACAACGTTGCAATGACTATAACTTGCACTCTGCATTATGGGAAGTTGTTGACTCTGGCATTATAATAATAATAACGATAACAAGTGCTGAAAGATTTATGGTTTTTGGATCAAAATCACTATTTCAAACAACGCAATCATGTGATCACTAAAGCTGCAATTTTCTGCAGCGCTCCTGACTGACCCAGGATCTGTTGTGTCAACTATTTCACACATTTGCAGGAATTTCCATTTACGGAAGTGCTGGCAAGCAGGTCAACAACACAAAGCCTCTGTTTAGGAGTAGAGGTTGGAGTATCCCTTAAATAATGAAAACAGATTGTTTATCATCAATATTAGATGATGAATGTGTTATGTGCTTTTGAGCGTTGATTTCCTTACTGTTGTCTATACTGTAAGCATAGTGAATATTGCACTGAAGCTTGATTTAAAGAAAATCATTCAGCCCTAACAATAACTTTATCCATGATATACTTAAGTGCTGTTCCTGGCACTTGAAAAAGCAACATAATAAAATACTACAGAATAAAAAAAACAGCTTTAACCAACTTAAGCACAGGCCTGGAAAAAAAATCCAACAACTCAGACTCTACTGAAACAGAAAACAAGTGGCTCTTTAGCTTTGCTTTAAATACCTCCACATAACATGCCTTTTGAGGAAGTCTTTTCCATAATGTCGATGCACAGAAAGAAAAAGCAAGCTCACCAACAGTCTTTTTTCTGACCTTAACACTCATAAGACCAGTTCACAGTGGTGGTGAAGAACACGAGAAGGAACATAGAGTTTAACAAGACAGGATGGTGCAATGCTATTTATATGCTGTATGACTTCCCAAACTTTCCTTTTTGAATAGCATGTTGCTTCACAGCTTGCAACCATCATAGGATCAAAATTAATCTCCTAACTGGTACGAAAAGCCACAAAGGGGCAGGCAGCTCTATTGCCTCTGTTTCCTCCTTTGTTTTTGTGATGATGCAACACTATGACTGCCCCGCCTTCCTTAAAAAAGCACACTTACACTCTACACTGTACTGTTAATGAAATCAGAGCAGGTAATATCCAAACAGCAGCACCATTAGTGTTCATTTGAAAAAACATGGGTTTTTAGGGCACCCAAAACGTCGTATCCGTGAAGATAAAACACTTACACGATTAAAAGCTTGAGCAGATACCCCTGAATTTGTCTCCGCTCTTAAATGATGGGAATGCATCTGTTGTTTCCAACATCCGAACACCTACGCTACGCCATTTGATTTTCATTCATTTGGTAGTTTCAGCCTTTGAGGCTCAGTGGATGCAAAATCGATAGAGCTACAGTGAGACTGTGACCACAGCCGTGATCCAGCCGCCTGTTAGATGCAAATAAAGACTTTGAGCTGCCAAAACAACCTTCAGTAACCTGAATGACATCCACTAGTAAACAAACAAAGTGATAATTAAACAAGCAGAGTTCAGGCATTATTCTGGGTATCCTCAGATGGAAATAAGCCAAACTTCAAGTGTTTTGGGTGTCAGTGAAAACAACTTAGATACTTCAGAAAGGAGCGACTGTACGGCCGGCACTTTGAACCAAACAGGAGTCTGATATGTGTGTTTTGATTAGACGTGTAAATGTCAGGAGTGATTATGAACTTGATCGACCTCTTGTAAGTACAGGACAAGTTAAAACATCTGTGCCAGATCCTTATGTTTCCTGTTTCACGCTCTCACAACACACCCTGACTTTGTTATTTATTTATTGCAGTGTTTGCCCTCGGGCCTCAGTCACACCCTTCATGGGTCCCAGCACCGATCATGCCCTCCTCACTAACTTCAGCTCCATGTTTTACATTTGTTTACTGACTATCTTTACCGTGCGGTGACGTTTGTGACAAATGACGCTACCTGTAAGTACCTTGTTAACTGTACCAGTGGCTCTGTGGACCCTTTCACTCCTGTTAATCCTGTTTCCTGACAGTGACGTGGGAAGCTTGGCAGAAGTCAGGAGCAGCAGCGAGGCTTAGGGACTATTTGGGGAGAAGGGACGAGGCCAAGACGTCGTCTGACATCTCATCAGAGCCTGATTGTTCCCACGGCCTCTCAAATTAGACGATCTAATTTATTCAGTGTTTTCTTTTGTGGTTTTTAGGAAATTAAAGTCCAAGTTTATCACAGCATGGATCTACTTTTGTGGCGCAGGAGTAACAATAATATTTTCCAAAACAAGCTATTTCCCAATCCAATGCCGTTCTTTAATACTTCAGGTCATTTGCACATAGCTCAGCTGTTTAAAGAGGAAAAACGAGTTAATCAAACTTAATGAAGCACCCTTAACTGTCAGCTAAAAAAAAAACTGTGTCAACTGGTGCTGCTGCTGGTCATCCTCCTTCACAAAACAGCCGTGGTAAAATCCACCAAACTTTGTGAAGAGGCCCACTTAATCAAAAATAATGATCCATTGTTGAAATCCATGTAAAGTTGGAAGGATAAAATGTAGTAGAATATCTTCACAGTGCAACATAACATTACGTTATGATGTGTTTAAAGTCAGGTTGGTAAAATGACCATTAGGTAACGATGACTGTAACTGCATCATGAGTTCAAATGCAGCATTAGGAAAGGAAAATTAAAGGTTTTATTAAAAAATTCACCATGGGGGGAATTTATTTGCTTTTTTTTGTATTGTCAATTAATGTAATCATTGTTATGTTACAATTACCAATTTAACTATTTTTAAACTCTTCTGTTCTTACTCTCCTCACCGGTTTCTCATCGTTTTAGTCCTGTTTTTACCATCTTTACTTGTTTTAATATACTTTATTATTATTCTTATTTTTATTCTTTTATTTTTTCTCTTTTACCCGTCCTCTATCTGCCCTCTTCTTTTACATCTTCCTGATGTGATGTCATCATCTATCAACTGTCATAAATTTATCTATGTATCTATCAATCTATGATCTATTTATTGTCTTGTTGTCTCCTTGTAATTGTACATAAAACGAAATGCCTTCTTCACCAATGCTTTTCTTCTGTACGTGTTGTACATTACTTCAGCTGTTTCCAGCTCACCAGTTTGCTATTTTCCTTCCTTTTGGTTCTTTAGTTATCATGACCCTCTGTGCTTTTTCCTCGGACTCTTTGGTCTCTGTTTGACCTGATTGTTGATTTTATTGTACCCAGAATACTGGGTTCTGTCTGTTAAAGCACTTTGTAAACATCTGTTTTTAAAGGTGCTATATAAATAAAGTTGTTATTATTGTTATTATTATTTTTATTATTATCATTATTGTTATTGTGCAGCCGAGTTAATGCTCCTGTTTGCATATTTGATGGTCTAAATGTTTGAAGGGTATTAAATAATCAGAAAAGCTGCAGTAAACTGCTCCAGCCTGTAGCTGTAACAGGCTTTAAAGGCTGCAATGTTTTTTTTATGGAGCAAAAGATCCAAAGACTAGACACTTAAAGTTTTATTTCGGTTATCAGCAGGCTCAGAAGAGAAAATAATGAGACCCCTTGAAGGACAAAGTTTTAAAAAGTTGACTTTGAACTATCTAATGATATCTGAATGATCATGGAGCAGAAACAAACGTGTTTTTCATTATTTTGGTTTTAAAAGTCTCTAGAAAGATCCCAAACTCTGTCAAGACCTGAAACAGTACCTGCCTCTCTTCTGCTCATATAAATGGAGTTTATGTTTCCCCTTCCCATCCCCCAAATGACTAAAAGTCTCTAAACTTGGTATAATTATTATGGTACTTTGTGTTGTGTTAAGTTAAGTTGTGTTTCATTAAACTCAGATGTGAGAAGTAAAAAAAATGTCACATTGCTCCAGTTACAATCTGATAAAGTCGGGCTAGCTCAACATTATCTGACTTGCCAATAGGAAATTCTGACCAAAGGGGGGCGCTCCCAGTGAGGTTTCCAACATGCACCTCCTACAATCCAACTTCCAAGATCAGCTGGATCGCACCATTATATTTTAGATTCTAGTTTTATTTTCATCTTAAATCCTTGTATATATAAAGTGAAACTTTCATTTGGAAAGAAAAGGAAGGAAAAGCCATTGCTTCAATCCATTCCTTAAATCAGGTAAGTTTCTCTCCCTGAACCGGAGGCCAGATTTAGTAACTCCAGACAAGTGAGAGGACATGTCAGTAACAAAGGCAGTGAAGCATAATTACCAGCACTTAACAGCACCAGCGAGCGTTAAACCAGTAACACGGCAGCCTCTGACCGGGCCAACAAAGCCTAATGGTGTCAGCTGACAGGAAGATTACCTGTTTTCAGTCGTGGGTCACCACCGGCCAGTGTTCCCTTTTAGCCGGAGAGACTGCGGCCTGTGTCACTGGTTCTAATCCGCCTAATCACAACACCAGCTCGCGTCACTGAATGAACTCTTACTCCAGGTAAAGGCGGATGATTCAGGGAAATTAGCTGCTGCTGTGCTTCCTCTGCCAGAGTATAAATACATGCAGCTTCTTCTCAACCAAACTCTTCCTTCAGGGCGATTACAATTAAAGTATGTTTAGTAAAAAGTTTGCCCTCGTCCTCACAGACTCAGATTGTTATTGCAAGAGTCTGAACGCTCTACAGGAAGGATCCCCGCAGAGATAGAAATTTTGCTGTTGAAATTTAGATGCTTCTATAACCAGAAACAGATGTTACATCACACTGCTGTAAGCTAAGATAGCACTGACCAAAAGAGTGTTGAAACGCTGAAGGAAACAGAAGGTTCTGGTCTGCTCCTGCCTCCATTTGTTAGTTTTAATTGATATTTTGGATTGAAAATGACACAATTATGCAAACAAACCCATGAATGATGGCCGTAGTAGAGATGTAACCTTGTTTTCTGCATGGTGGAAATGAATGTTTTTGTAAATGAGACTGATGCTTTCAAAATAAAAATGTGAAAGCTGTTTCTGGTTAAAAATAAAAGATCTAACTCTTAAAAAAAGAAGGATTATTTCGATTAGAATCAATACTGTTGTGCTGTTAGATGTTTTTAATAACAATTTGAGCCTGCCAGTGTAAAAACAACTACCAATGCCAGGTTCAGACTGCCTATTTTAATCGTTTTTTGCATTTACTTTGGAGTTCAGATGAAGGAGCTGGGAATAAACTCACATCCCAGTTAAATGTGTTCCAGGTATGAGCTGGTCCCTGTAGATTGTCTGACCTCCAAAGAAGAAATTCTGACCTAAGAAGGCATTTCCCAGTGGCATATCTAACAAGAAACTCTGATATTCCAACCTCCAAGATCAAAAAGAAAGCACTGCAACAGCCCTAAAATCAGTTGTTTATCCTCTTCAATGAACAACACTCCATCTGGGTCGCCTCCTGATCTCCTGACAGAAAGTCTAGCATGTTTAATTTCTGCCCATCCTTCGATGATTTGCTCCATCACATCAGAGATGTTGACAGTTGAAGGCAAAGAGCTCTATGCAGGATTCAGAGTTGCAAATGTAAACAAACCAATCAGCAAAGCAAAAGAGCGATGCTCGCACTGCAAGATGGAGCTTTGAGGTGCAAGAAAAGTTTGAGGAGGTCTAATATCCCAGTTTTTATGATGTGAGGGATTAATATGACAAAACAAGATACCTTCTGGAAAGACATGGCACCCAGGTGAGTAACTGCTGTTAGCATTAGCATCAAGCTAATTTATTAATCATCATGGTAAAGGGAGGTCCACTCAGGAGAGTACAGTCAACACAGCATGTTTGTTGTCGGCCTTCTTTCTGGTTGCTTTTTGGCCCTCCCCTTCTTTATTCAAATGTCATATGTGAGCAGAGATAATAGCTCAGGTACGACTGTAACAACTGTCATGTCTGCCAGTAAAGTCACCTGACTAATTTCTGCCCCTGTTAGGGACTAATCTTTGAGTTTGGGCCACACTGCCCAACATTAGGAAGGTGTAAAGGAAATGGTGCTCACCTGGGAAGGTATGGGGTCCCTTCTTTGACTGGTTGGGTAAAAAAGGAGGAGTTGTGGGGGACGTCGAGGTTGTCACGCTGCACACGTGACTTGGTCCATTCGCACCTCCAGCTGGAAGGCGTCTGGCCGGTCCTGAGGGTTGACTGCGAGCATGTCCTTGAGGAGTTTCTTCACGCCCTCGGACATGGAGCTGCGAGCCTTCTGCGGGATGTGCAGAACCATCTTTGGGTTCTCCAGCAGAGCCTCCCCGACGGGTACGATCTCCGAGCCCTGCCGGATGTAGGTGCCCAGCAGCTCGCGCTTGGACTCTGCGTCGATGAAGGTGATGCGCTCCAACATGGCCCAGATGATGATGCCCAGGGCGAAGATGTCGGCCTTGGCCGTGTAATGCCCCTCCCACACCTCAGGGGCCATGTAAAAGTCCGAGCCGCAAGCCGAGGACAACCAGAACTTGTTTATGTTGACGATGTTGTTCTGGTTGCTGCCTTTGCCGCCCGCCCCCCCTGTGGGGCTGTCTTCCATGTTTTTGCAGTTCATGCCAGCACAAACTTTACTGAGACCGAAGTCGGCCACTTTGAGGACAGGTGAGCCAGTTTTCTGTGAGATGAGGATGTTGTCGGGTTTCAGATCGCGGTGGACGATGTTGTTCTTGTGGAGGAAAGCTACGGCGCTCGTCAGCTGACGCATGAAGCTCCTGTTGGTGTGGGGGTCGGGCCGGCGGGACAAGATGTACTGGTTGAGGTCCCCGCCCTCGCAGAACTCCATGACGAACCAGAGATAGCACGGCTCCTCGGGGTAGCCCAGGATTCGCTCCCCTGCAGCATGCAGATTGAAGAGGGACAGATTAGAGAGATAGCAGCAGACAAAGTAGGACAGACAGTCTGTTACAAACCAGATCAAACCAGAGCGTCATGGCGGAGGACAAAACCAACAACTGTGAATCACACACAACTTACACACCAACTCAGTGTCCTCATGGTGATTTAACCTCCTGTTTTCTTCCTGAGGTATCAAACAAGTGAGGCTGAGCTTCAATATTAGGGCTGATCAATACTTAATTAATATCATACCATAATACCTTCAACATGACGAGTAATGCACAATATACAACATGGCAAATACAATATACAATGATGGAGACGATGAGGATGAGTTTGCCTAGTTTTTCTGATAAGCATTAAATTCCTTATCTTACGTATTCAAAACTACTATTTTTGCTGCTATGGTATTAAGCAGATATTAATATATTTAAATATACACAATTTTCCTACATGTGATGAAATGTTTTTCAAAAAGGAAGACGACAAACTGATAATTCCCACTCGTGAAACATTTATTTGAGGCTGAATACACTTTACTTCAGCCAAGGCATTTCCAACACTGTCGAGCAAGTTATTGCCAAAAATGCGGAAAACTGCTCATCTCGCACTGTTTAGTAATCCTTGAAAAAATCCTGGATCCAGATTTGATCATCACCAAAATTTAATCAGTCCAACACTCCCCGAAAGTGTTTTCAAAGTCTGTTTCAATATTATTGAGCTATTCGCACAAATGTGAAAAAATGCCCTTTCTCGTAAAGTTGAGAAAAATCCCTGGATCTGCATCCAGATTCAGACCACCACCAAAACCTGATCATTTCTTCCTTGTGCCTTGACCAACATTCCTCAAAAATTTAATCCAAATCCATCCATTAGTTTTTTAGTAATCCTGCTCACAAACTAACAAAGAGTCTTACAAACGCAGTCCAAAACACACCTCCTTGGAGAAGTTATGAACAAAACGTCTCATTGGAAACAGTGTAAACACATCTTAAAAATACAACTCTTTTCCCATCCCTACTTTAAATCCCTATATGAATGTAACAGTGAAAAAAAAACAACATTTATGGGTTAAACACAGGCTTCAGTGAAATCACCTGCGAGCACTCGTCCTGATGTTTGTTGTGAAATGATTCTGAAAACTTCTGCTTTTCCTCCTGATGACATAACATCATTGAAACTAGCTTATTATCGCGTGCAACAGATGATATCACACCATGTGCGGATGTTCAGAGGTGCCACTTTTGTCGCGTGTGATGTTTGTGACCACAAAGCCCTGCAGAGTTAGAAGGAGATTTTTCACACACAATAAAACCCCCGTGTGGCTCTCCACTGGAGCGTGCCTCCACCATTTAAGACATGACATGACAGTGAGCATCTGAAGGAGGAAGTGAGGAGCCTTGTTGGTGAGATCTTGTCACACATCATCTCGTAACTGCACCGATCGATGACAATGTAAACAAACACCATCACGCTTTATGCCCCGGAGATGCTCCGAGCATGAAGACATTTCTCACATCTCTGAAACTGATCTCATGAGTTTGTCTTTGTCAGATGGACGTTTGCCTTCATCTGTTCTGATCTGAGTGGATTACAGTCCGTGTGACTGAAACATCCTGAAACAGTAATCAGCCTTTTCCTCACTGTCTTCTCTCTGCTGTTTAACACCTTACATAGATTAGTACACAATGTTCTTCACATGTTTACAAGCCCTTAAGAGGCACAATTACTGATTATTTGATATTTTAAGTACATTTGTTAAGACCAATATTAACCTAAACTTTTAAAAAGGTCTTAAAAGATGTCTAATGTGCAGAATTTTACCAGATTAAAGTGAAACTTGACTTTCGACTGAGATGCATCTATGCTGCAATTTCAATAAAGCCTCTGGAACGTCATTGAAAGAGCGAGGACGGGGAGAGACCCCACTGGCTTCTTCATGCCATCTGCATCAGTGAGACCAGCGTGGAGTATTTGGTCATTATTCATCATGACATAACCATCCAATTAAGACTCACAGCGAGCTACCTGGGTGTGACATGACTGCTCTAAGTGTGGGGAGCCTCCAATTAGAGGAAGGAAGGGATTTCAGCACCAAAAATGCTGTCAAAATGCCAAAGTTTTTTCATTTTTGTTGTGCCAACCGGTTCAGTTTGGAAAAGACTTTGTGGTCCTGACAGCTGACTCAAATTAAGACATTTACTAAGTTCATGGAGGAAAGGCTGCAGACATGGATTTAAAACTCAGTCTAAATTAGTGAGGACAACACTCCTGTATTAAGCTATTTTGTGAAAGCTAAGGCTACAATCATTCAGCCACTGAACTTTATTCATCTGGTTATAATCAGATAAAATACGGACTAGAGTGGTAATAATTCTGTAAATCTATGACACCACTCAGTGAACAGTTTGTTCTGCAGCTTGTGTTTTGCAGAAATATGATTTAAAGTCAAAATAACAATAAAGAAAAACAGCGACTCTCAGGTGAGCATACTCGCTTAACTAAAAAGAAGATGACTTATATATAATCCTGCCATCAGCCCCACTAACAAAAGCCTCAGGACTCTTGCGTTTCATCATTTGGCTCCCAATATTTAGTGGATCTGATACCTTTAAGGCATGTAAGCCTGTCAAACGCTGTGTGGAGGTCACACTGTGTTTCAGAACTTTCTGGTGATACCTTCAGCGGGCAGGTAGAGCTTTATCTCACTCTTCTTGGTTCCTGATGATGCCCAATCAGCGAGTCTCACTTCCTGGACCCTACCCCCCTCGTCACTCCTATCAAGCAAAACTGAAAGCAACTTATCAGCTCCAGTGTAAGTCCCAAGTTTGTGCCTCTTAACCTTGTTTTGAGAATTAAATGGCCTGTAATGATCACGAGAGGCTGAAGTACACGGACAGGCCCAGAGAGTCACAATGACGGCACAGAGGGCACATCATCTTCAGACATGTTATAACCAGGAGAGACAGAGAGTGCTCATCAAGCTGGCATGACGTGATTTGACATTTTGTTTTAGTCTAATCAAAGACTTACAAAATAAAAACATGAGACTGGTTCTTGTTTAATACCACAGAAACAAACATGAATGCCCTAAAAAGTGATGCACTGATTACAAAAATCACGTGATTGTTGTTTGGGATAATCATTTTGGCTGATAAACATTTTTAAAGTGTATTCTCCTGCGTTGAAAACGTCCTCTCATGTTGGATCATGAAAACAGATCAGAGTTTGTCCAGCAGTTTATTTTTACTGATCAACATAGAGACTTCTCCCTAAACCAGCAGGTAGGTGTGACAGATTTCAGCTTTAAAATGGTATGACACAGCAGATGAAAATCTGACACTGATATCTGTTCAACCCACATTCACGTTTACACATGGATGGCCAATATCGGCTGATTTCAATGTCGAAACAATGCTGATGTGCATCCAAGTCCCTAACAGCCAATACTGGACCATTTCTTGTATCTAATCATCTTTATTGATTCCTGTTGATTTTCCATGAGGGTAAAAGTTGGTCTGTAGGTTTTCAGTGGCAACAAATCAAACACATGACACTCCTGATATTCAGTGTTGTGCAGCATAGATAAATGCCTCTGAAAGCTGATGATGCTTCTACTTATTGTCGAAAATTAAGCCACAATTTTGACCACTTCTGACCCCTGTCACAGGAAGGAACTGATAAGCAAAAAGACTAACGATATTGACTCATTGATCAACTGATATCGATTCTCAACTAGAGTTGATTGGCTATTCCCATCCCTACTCTTGGCCAGCTTCTAATTTAAAAATACAACAAATGTAAGTTTAGACAGTTCTCAGTATGTCTGTGACAGATGCTGTCAGTACACTTTGAGCAATATTATCAATGGCACAGCAAAGAGTAGAAGCACATGTCCCAGTATTCAACTTACTCCTAAGACCTTTAAGGTCCTGAAATTTCAATGCCTTGAGTTGGAGAACCATTTTTGTCCCTGCTCTTTTCGTACTTACAATAAAAAACAAAAGATGTGGGGATTTCTGTTAAAGTATCTGGATGTGTATCATACTGTGGCTTCATTATCGGGATATGCATCGTATCATGAGGTTGCTGGAAATGCGCAGCCCTTATATGCAGGAATTTGCTAGTTTTTCAGAGTTCAGAGTTCAAACCTTTTTTATTCTCGAAAAGACATTGAGGTTTCCCTCATTTTCAGTGTCGTCAAAGTTTTTGACAGTTAAAGAGTTATCAGAACCGATTGCCAAGGGCTTTAACTTTTGTTTTTCACTTATTTCAAACAACTCATTTCCCTCTTGCTTACTTCTATTTTCCAGCTATCCAATTTATTTAAGGAAACATGATAGAACTCAAATCAAAAACATTTACTTTGTGGATCAAGAAACATCAATAACATCATGATCCAAATAACGCTGGACATTTAAATGTATAAAATGTAGTCGTCAGCGTGTAAACATAACACTAAATGGATACGCACTGACTGACCCCAAGGTGATGATGCATCCATTTGGAAAAATCAGCTCACGCTGTTAGACCAGATTGTAAACAACGCACCACCAACATTCAGGATCTACGTTCTCACTCTCTACAATCTAATGCTCTGAAATGACCCGAGTGCTCACGCTGTACGAGTGAAACCAGGAAGAAGTGTTGACAAATGTCAGTGAAATTTGCCGTCATATCAGCTGTTTCTTCTGCACGGTTAAAACACATAAAAACGAATACGCTGTAGCCACGACACAAACACAGCAGCATCACGATTAGCAGCTAAATCATGAAAAATAGTCCCCGTCAGCCGAAGCGCTGCGTATATGTCCCTGCTCATTCATAAACCTGCTGATTCGAGGAGAAGGAAACGTCACACGGGCATGCTCGCCGTTACCATGGAGATGTCGGATGCTGTCTGACGGCGGCAAAATTTAAAAAGTTGGTGAGTCAGCTGTTGCTCTCACCGTGTGAGCGGATACAGAGGTAAACATCACACATGTGTGGATACCACAGGACTGGTCAGGAACAGCTGATCCGTGACCGTGTCTCCATGTCGATGCACGAGAAACGACATCTGAAATCCAAACCAACTTCTGCTCGGTCATACGACTACAAACAATATCAGAAGCACCATAAAGATGCACGATGTGTGCACGGCTTGACTTGATTTAAGTTGGTGTGTGATTTCTGCACTTTATGATGAACGTCCCTGTGAAGTCTGCAATGTTTTTACACTCTATGCAATTTACAGATTAAATATTGCAAATACCATAGATGCTATTGCTTTCAGACCAATATGCCACAAATTTATGTGCAAAATGTAAAGAGAAAAGATGGCAGCTCCCTCGTTTAAATGTTTTCTGCAACACAATACTGTAAAAAAGTTATGAGCCAAATCTAAATTAGGATATGGAGAGATATAAGCTGAAGTTTTTATCTTTGTAAGACAGATTAAATTGACTACTGTTGCTTCTTTCTGATCAATCAAATTCACAATCATGCCAACAACTCTCCCCTGAAGCTTGTTTTGTACCACTTCATCTAATCATCTCTCTGATTGGACCCATGTGATGAAAGAATGAAGAACTTCGAGCCCTTTCATTGTATGTTCCTGAAACTCCTCTCCCCCCTCTTCCCACAGCTCTCGGAGGAATGTCACTCGCAGAAACCAGCTTTCAAACCCTGCAAACAGCTCTCCTCCCCCACGCTGACCTGCCCTGATGGTCGACCTCCACTCTCAGGACTCCCGCTCAGAACACACAAAACCAAGACGAAGGCTGACAACTGGCATTTTAACAAAAAAACAGATTAATAAACATGCTGCTATGACGTTATCACTCAGAAAGGGTCAGCTGGAGGTGAGCTGATCAATATTTAAGCAGCTGGGTAATAGAGGGGAAAGCAGCAGAATCAGTGCTCTGAGTCTCTAATATCAGTGATTTTATCCACAAAAATCAGCATCAATCCTCAAACAAGGCTTCCACCTTCACCCAGGACATACCTCACTGCTTTCACCACATCTATAGGGTCCTCAGTTCAACAACAAAGGAGCTGATAAGTAGGTCAAACTGCTGCCATGACAACAACGCCAAAAAGTGATCAAAAACTGGATTTTGATCATAAAATCCTGCAGTTTTTCTACACAGCAATCAACGTTAGACTGTAACGCCATTGTCTGGAGTCCAAACATCAAGTCAACAAGTAATCTGTTAACATGCTGCCAACTAGTACACTGTGTCCTCTCAGAGCTCAGGGTAACACAGTGTACTCTCTGTGCTCTCTATAGGCAACGTATAGAGCACACATACGTCACTGATGCACACAACAGCTGCAGGAGAGCAGATCTGATTCATAAAATAAGCTTTTTCTTTATATGAATGAGATTAATTTAAACATAAGATCAGTGTTTACAGAACAAGCAGATGATTTATTCCTTTAAAATGTAAAGACAGAAAACAAAAACAATGCAAAAAAGTTAAAAGCTTAACAATTAATGTGACAAATATACCAAAAAGTGAAATAAACACTTTCTGTTTGTTTAAGATTTATTTAGAAAAACTGTCAAAATTATCAAATATAAGGCACAGGGGGAGAATGATTTGTTTTGTGTTCAAAATTAAAGCAAAAATATTTAATATATCAAGTTAAATATGATTAAAAATTAGTTGTTGTTTTTTAAACATGCGACAGAGTGTGCGTCGGTTAACTTGTGCCAGAATCGAGGTTACACTCAGTGGACCCATTACAGCATGTTTACATAACTAGAAACCATTTTAGCCTACTTCGACATGGATGCGATGGATTTTATTCCATAAAATGGATCCAGAAGTTTGGATTCTGGGATTTAAACTTGTATATTTATTCTTGGAACAATTATTATGGTAAAGAAAATAAAATAAAGAAGTAAGAGTTGTACTTTTAAGATTGTTTAGGAACTTCAAGTGTTGTTTCATGAAGCAGGTAGATCTATATATTTGGACTTTAAGGCTTTTGTTTGCAAATTCACCCTTTGGAAAAAGATATTGGCTGATCTGGAAAAAATAAATAAATGTTTTTTGAAGCGAAGACTTTTTTCTTGGGTTTCTGGAGCTCCAAGTGTTCCCCTATTGGGACTTTATTGAGCAAAATTGGTCCTTGAGTTCAGATTTTAAGGCTTAAACTTGCAAATTCAAGTAGTGATTATAAGAACAACTTGCCAAGAAAGAAAATCAAGACATATTTTGGGGAGAAAAGATTTTACAAGCCCTTAGAGTTTTTTTATTTGGGGTTTTATTGAGTCAAACTGATTCATATGTTAGGACTTTGAAGCCTAAGCTTGAAAAAGTCTCTTTTTGAAAAGGTTTTTGAACTTAGTTAAAGAAATCTATTTGTGTTTACTTACTTTAAGACTGATTTCTTGGGATATTTTTGAGCTCAAGGCCTTTTTCAATTGTTCTTTTAGTCGCCATTATGGGTCCATAGGTTTTGTAAAACAGGTTGTTTAACAACATAAATCCATGTTTTCTGGAGCAAAGGCTTATTTCTTGTGAGTTTTTGCAGCTCCATGTTATCTTTCTTGGGGACTTTTTTGTTCATGAAGTTGATCTTTTGAATCAAATGTTGATGCTTCAACTTAAACAGTCACTCCTGAGATTGGAAACTGAACTTATTTGGACAGAATAAAGTCATGATTTAGGAGTAGAAAATATTTTTCTTTGAATATGTGCAGGCCAAAGTGATCTTTCAAATAGATTCTTTTGAGTGAAACTGATAATGAGTTTCAGTTTAAAGTCTTAAGCTTGTTAATTCACTTTCAAAATAAACAATCACCTTGTAATGAGAAACCAAAAGCTTCTTTTAGGAGCTTTCGACTAATCTACTTGAGATGAATGGAATTTACACAATTATTTTAGGTTATATTATTGGGAAAAGTTGACTTATAAGTTTCACATTTTATGCTCAAACAAGCAATTTCTCTCTTTGAAGGAGAAACAAAGTTGTTATTCAAAGTAATGCCATGTTTTTAGGAGCTACAAATAGCTCCACTCTTCAGCAAAATGGATCCATAAGTTTGGATTTTGAGGTTAAAACTTGCAGAATCACTCTTAAAATAAAAAGAATGTGTTCGTAAAAAATGAAGCCACATTTGATGGAGGTACAAGAACTTTCAAGTGGTTTTTTTGGACCTTTGAGTCTTCTTTCCTTTAGTTTTACTCAATAAAATAGGTCATCAAGCTTGGATTTTAAGGCTTAGGATTGTAAATTCACTTTTGGAGTCAGCCTATTATAAAGAAAAGTTTTCTGCACTTACGATGACATTAAGAGATCTTCTAGAAAACTTCTTTAGCTGGTAAAAAGTGATGTAAGCTTTTATGAGGTCAAGTAAACAAGCTGCAACCAAGTTAACTCAATGCAACCTGCTATCCAGAGTTGAATGAACTTAATTTATTACTTGTTAGCAGAAAAAGCCCAATTCAAGGGGGGTCCAGCCAGCAATTATCTTCTTTGTAAGAAGCTAAGCCCATTTACTTTGGTTCTTTGGAGCTCCGACTTTTCTCCCATTGTGGTTTTGTTTGGTAAAAGGATCCTCAGGTCTGATTTTTGATGCTTTAAGTTGCAAGGACCCACTTGAAACGAAAATAGGTTGTAAAGGAGCACAGTAATGGGAATTTTTTTTGGTTTATTTCGGAGCTTAAGTTGTTCTTTCACTGTCAGCAGGACCTTTAAGGTGTTACTGATGGAGTAAACACGACGTGTAATCCTCTTCTTGGATTGGAACAACTTGTTTTGGAGAAGAATTGAGCCAAGTTTTAGGATTTCAGACTGATTCTTTGGGTGTTCCTCTAGTACCAACAGTCTCCTATAGGTGACACATATGAAGGAAAGAGGGTATGCATACCTTTCAGAGAGGTCTCCACCAGCCGCAGGTACTGTTTGGACCTCATGTTCCCATGGCTCATCTTCTGGGCCATCCCTTTCCTCTGCAGGACGCACTCCTCCAGCTGGACCACATTCTGGTGCCGGTTCTCCAGGCTCGTCAGGGCCCAGAACTCGGCCAGGGCCAGCTCCACATTCTCCGGAGCGTCGCACTGGAGCCTCTTCACCGCCACCCGGGCTCCGGTTTTCCGCGCTATGGCCTCGTAGACCACCCCGTAGCTGCCCCTGCCGACCTCCCGGAGCAGGCTGTACCGCGGGGCGACCACCACGGGGGGCTCGTTCCGGACGAAGCTGATGGAGAAGCAGTCGTCGTCCTCCTCCTCCGCCTCCATGGGCTCCTCTGTGAGGCTCAGGTTGTTGTCCTCCACGGTGCGGGAGCGCAGCACTTTCCCCACCTCCCGCTTCATTTTGGCCGCCACGCTCCGCCTGCAGCCGCGCAACCCGACCCCGCACACGCCGCCTCCGCCACCTCCGCCGCCGCTTACCTTTCTCCTCTTCTTCCCGTCGCGAATTTCCATGACTTCTTCTTCTTTGTTGAAAGTAAGCATGAAGGCAGGACGTGTTTCTCTTTCATTACTTTAACTCAAACTTGGTTATTCTGACGTCCTGCCGTCTCCGTGCGTGCCGTCGTGCAGCTGAAACGCCAGTCTGTCCTCAGTTTAAACGTTTAAAGTCCAAAAAGAAGAGAAAAGGTGGATTAAAGCGCCACAGGCTGCACCGCTGCAAGAACTAGTTCACCTTCATCACAAAATGTTCCAGCAGCGCCACGGTACACGCAGGGAACAAGGGGCGGGGCTTACGGCGGCTCTGCTGCGCGCTGATTGGCCGAGAGAGGGAACAGCTCGCGGAGATCCTGCTTTGGTCAACGGGGAGGAGGGCAGCGCGAGCACGAAACGTTGGTCTTATTTTTATATTTTTACGCTTTAAAAATCAAAAGTTATCGTATATTCTGACTTAAAATAGCAAATGTAGCAAATCTAGCTGAAAAATAATCAGCTTCAGGGTTTATTTTAGTTTATAAGGCGTTCGCGGGAGCAGCGGGGGGCGTGGCTTCGGTCATTTAAAATGCAGCTCCAGCGCGAGGCGGGGTCACGTGTACTCAGGCATGGACAGAGCTGCACATTGATCGGTGACAAACAGAACAAAGAGTGAAAGGAGGAAGAAAAATGACTTTAGCATGAGAGTCACACAACCACGTTTTAAAAACACTTAAACATAAATTATAAACAAAAAATACATAAATATCTCCCTTAATTTGAATGAATGATATCCTCCTCGTCAAACCATACGTGCATCATCACCTACTTTGTGCAGCATTTCCAGTCCGCAGTGCTGCACATCGTGTTCTTTTACATTTGTTTACGTTTTTGAGGCCAGTGGCCCTCAGAAGGTTCAGCCCCAGGATCCACCAAACTTCACCCAAATCTGAAGCAACCTCAACCTCAAAAATATTTTAATGAAAAATGTTGTTTGGCCTTTAAATACAGTAAAACATACAACTAACAAAGAGAGAGGTCAAAAAACATGTTGATTTAACTCTTAGGGCCAGGTCTAATATTATCACAATCACTAAGCACAAAAAGTGTGCTTTGTAAAATCAAGCAATAAGAAATACTTCACAGTTTTATATTATGCATTCATTGAGCTATTTTTAACCTACATATGAACTAAATATTGATATCAAATACTAATGCATTTTGACCTTTTAAATGGCAGGTTTGTGTCATGATGAAACCATGCTTTCAGATGAAAAAAAAGTATTTTCAGTTTACAACACACAAGGTAGAATTTTTTTGTTTAGGATTTTTAATATTTATTATCTTCTGTGCAGTGTCAAAAACTCACACTCATACTGCTATGCACAAAAAAAATCATGAGGTAGCTATAAAAAATTTTTTCATATGGATATATATACACATATATATATATATATATATATATATTAACTTTTTAAGCCTCGATTTTTTAAACCAACATCAGTAAAATAACACGCACCAAATATCTAGGATTTAAAAAAAAAAAAGATTTAAACACTTTCAATGCCAGGTTTTCTATGATGCCACCATGTTTTTGTTTAATGAATACCAAAACAAGGGGAAAAAGGAATTATTTTCTGTAGTGCTGAATTTTTACAGCCCGGGATACGTTAGTTATTTGCAGCAACATTTTCTTTCATTGATTATTATTTTTTGTGCAGTGTCAAGTACTCACACTCATTTTCAGAGAGTAGTAAAACTGATTAATTCCAAAGTAAAAGCCCAGATCGACATCCAGATACAATTGAATGTATGTATAATGCTTTAATGGAAGGGAGATCAAAAATCACTTTTTGACTGGGTCTCAATGGCACATTTTTTGCCCTTAACGGTCTGAGTGTAACATTTGTTCTCACACAGTCTAATTTAGACTAACTGAAAGAGCAGAGTTGGAAATAACTAGATCAAATAAAAATACACAATCTTGCCAAAATTCATGCCATATGCATGAATGCAGCCAAAATTATTACAATACGAAGGTCAAGAATGCATTATTTTAAAATTACAGAAATTTCAGGGAAAACACACATTTTGATCATTTTCGGAAGATCCCCACAAATTAATAGGTTGTTATGGAATATCCTACGGCAGAAAATAACAGACTTACTCATCATCATGTCAAAATGGAGTAAATGAAAAGCATGGATTCATATTTATATTTTGCAGGTATTTTACACATCTTTTTTTCAAGGCACACTATATCGTGATCCTTTGAAAGCATCCTTCTGACCCACTTTAGAGTCCCAACCCACCAATTGAGAGCCACTGGCTTTAATGACATTGTTGTGAAGCATGAGTGACTCCATTTTCCATGTCTTTTTGGGGGGATGTGGCCCTTTAAACTAGTTTAGGAGATCAGTATGCAACATTTATGTAGGCTACAGAAATCAACAAAACTGATCCCAAAACTTTGAAGAAGATGGCACTGATATGATTTATGGCATAAAGGCCCCCTGATCAACCTGAGCAAACAAAGATCTTCATATTCAGTTGATTTAAACAAGCTCTGAAGGAAACATCATGTCTGGATAATCACATTTTTAACTTAAGAGACAAGGCAGGACATCGTTTTGGCATCATGAACGCCTGTTATGGACCTTCATTCTTACAGTAAAGCCAATCATGTTTTGACCTGAACATAAAATAAACTAAAAAAAACACTTAAACTGTGACTAAAGGAAGAACTTTGTTGTTGTGTGCCTCTGCACAGGAAACAGCTGAGGATTGAGGGATGTTGTTTATGGGTTATCTGTGTCTTCATTCATCCTTATGCCTGAGTCTTCTGAGCACATCATTCCTAAAACGGAGATTGTCTCCAAACTTTGCACAAAGAGAGATCAGGTTAGTCCAAATGGCAAAAATATAACCTTTAACCTTTGCTTGTGAGCATGCAAAAGTACTTTGTGGGGTTTTCTCTCAACTTGCCACAAATGTCCACTTTGATTTAAGAAAATCGTCCATCAATTGTAAAGCAGACAGATGAAAGTTCAAGGTCATGGGTTCATCGCAGGTGTATGATCTTAATGACTCGAGACAGATATGATTTTTTTTTTACTTTTGCATCAATGTACACTCTGTCTGAAGAATGAATTGATCAGACTGTGAGGGTTATTGGTTGAAACAGTTAAACTTCTTCATCAGTCCTTGGTTGTGAGCTTGATTTCTTAAGAATATTTTGAGGAACATCCTTGAAAACTTGCATAAATCTCCGCTCTGACTCTCAAAATTGTGGGTGTTTATTCATCACAGGTCAAGATCATGAAGCATCATCTTCATCCCTTGATTGTAAGTATAGCTCAGAGTGCTTTGAAGGATTTTCCTTATACTTTACACAAATGTCTACTCTGACTGGAGGATTATCTCTCGAAATTTTTACAGTCATTGGTCAAAATTTAAGGGCATTGAGTATCATGTTTCACCTTGTTTTTGACTGTCATATCTCAAAAATGCTTTGCAGGATTGTCTACAAACTTTGCACAAATGTTCCCTCTGACTTGAAGATAAATTTTGGATGTCATAGGCCAAAGGTCATTGAACCTGATCATTGTTGCTTGCTAAAGAGCACAGAGGGATTTTTGTCAAACTTTGCAGGAATGCAGAAGGATTAAAACACCAAATATTGAAACGAGGAAAAGTTTTTAATTTAAATTTAAAACAAGTAGAACTGTCATTAAAAGTCAACTTTATTCTCATAAATATTTTAACTTCATTCTTCACATTTTGACTTTTCCTCTTGAGATGCATCATCAAACATCTTCCTTCTATCAGCATTAGGTGGTGTAATATCTTTTTGCTACTATATCCTTCAGTAGGCTGTAGCAGGATTATTAATAATTATTTTTGTTATTTCATGCACAAAAGTCCAAACATTGGTAGCAAATGGACTCTGTATCTTTGAAAACTGTAAATGCTGACAGTGTTTAGTGAAATGACATGAACCAGGTCTTGTAAGATGAGGATATTGTTGAAATAATAGACATTTTATTTTGTATTTTCATTGCTGATCATTATTCATGCTCAGCATTTTGTTCTAAACCTTCACGGGACAATATGTGACAAAGTGCAGCTTACAGCAGATTCTTCTCTGCCGGCCGGGGGGCGTCCATCGAGCCCCCGCCTCATATTTTGATGTCTCTGTTGGTTTTAGTGAAAGCTGCTCAGCGGAGCATGAGTACAGCATGGTCACGTGTACTCGGGCATGGACTGGACCCCTCCCATTAAACACACCCACCCAAATACAGCACACAGCATTCAGAGGTACAGTGAGGATAGGGCCGGGGAATACACACAGTTTTTAAATATATAAGAGCGTTTTCAGGTGACATTATGGCTCATATCAGTACAGTTAAATGTGCTGATCCTAAGCAAAACAGATTTCAGTTCTAATGCATAAAAAGACCACTTAAAATAATAAGATTGTTTTTTTTTTTTACCACAAGATATTATATTTAAGCAATTAGGCTAAGTCTGGGCTTATAGTTTTATTTATTTCATATTATTTAGGAATTATTTGTAGATTTTGGTAATAATCAAATATTTCTAATCCCATCTGATACCACAGCAACAAAAGTAGAAGTCCCTGACACCCAATAATTGGCAGTTTAATGTTCAATGATAAAAAAAAAAAAAAAAAATGCAAATTCAGTCTTGTATACCATCCAAAATGCAAAAATAAGTTAACAAGTTTAGAAAAGAGTGTGATACTGCAAAGTCCTGGTTAGTTTCCAGCTCTGATTATAATGAGGTATCAGATCCAGTACAACTGGAAATTCTGTAAAGTTATTTAATGAACACTTTGCAAAGTTATTAAAATTTTAAAAAAATATTAAAATGTGGTCAAGTGTCCACACGCACAAACACACAAAAACAAAAGTTTAGATAGATAGAAAGATGGATTTATAAAATAACAAATAAAAAAGAAGAGTATGGTATTACCCCACTCTATGAAAAAGTGTTATGAGACAGCATTTCTTATGATTTGGTGCCAAACAAATATAAATATATAGACAAATAAAAATGATTGATTGATTAAAGGTTGCAGAATGTAATTGCTTGTAATGGTAGCTTTTACATTTTTTTCCTGAACCCATTTTATTTGTGATTTTATTTTTTAATTTTGTTTATTCATACAGTGCAGGTCCAGATGACCTGGTCGGCATTTCTTATGTTAAAATATTAGTTTGGTGCTCCCGCTGACTGGATCTTTAAACATCACAGACCATCACAGCTCGTGTTTTTGCTGACCTCTGGTGGTCAAAGTTCCCCCCTGACTGCAGGAATGAACTCAGTGACCCCGGGACATCACAACAACTCTGAGCTCCATCAGGTAAACAGAAATCACAACACCTCCTTCAGTCTGGAGTTAGATACACATCTGAGTCAAAATTAGACAAACAATGGAGGAGAAATGCTTTTTTATCCCATAAAAATAAAAATAATGATGAAATATTAAAGATAATCATTTTGCTTTGTCCTGTGGTCAGCCTCCATCAAGTCCGTCTTAAATGGGTAAACAAAGAAGCCTGGACAGGTAAACCGGGTAATCAAACCTGAATCAGAGAGGAAATAAAGTCTGAAAATGAAAAACAAGAGAATAAAAATGGATGAATTTCAACTGATTTGATATTAATGTCCCAGCCCAGTGTCTTCATAACAATATGAGAGCAACACTCATAATATATGCACTTACTGGCCATTTTATTAAACCAATCAGTCAAGACATGGCAGCAACTTAATGCATTTAGTCACATGGACATGGTGAGCATCATTATGAAGAAGAGAGGTGATTGAAGAGACTTTGAAGGCTGCATGGTTGTTGGTGCCAGATGGGTTCACAGAGAATGGTGTGAAAAACAGAAGATATCCAGTGAGCTGCAGTTCTCTCAGAGAAAATGCCTTATTGATGCCAGAGGTCGGAGAAGAAGAGCCAGAGCTCTTTGTGATAATATAAAGGCAACAAAAGGTCATATAACAACTCGGAAGTCCATTTCTGAACATGCAACACATCCAGTTTTGAAGCAGAAGGTCCACAGCAGCAGAAGACCACACCAGGTGCCACTCCTGTCAGCTAAGAACAGGAAAACTGTTTGTTTTGTGTGAACATCGTAAAGCATGGATCCATCCTGCCTTGGATCAGCGGTTCAGGCTGCAGCTGGTGGTCCCTTAGTCCCACCTGAACATGGTTCAAACCCCACAGCCTACCTGAGGATTGTTGCTGACCATGTCCATCCCTTTATGACCACAGTGGACCATCTTCTGATGGAGACTTCAGCAGCTCCATGTCTCAAAGCTCAGATCATCTCAGACTGGTTTCTTCTCTGTACTCCAGAGGCCTCCACAGTCACCAGATCTCAATCCAGTAGAGCACCTATGGGATGTGGTGGAGCAGGAGATTCTCACCATGGATGTGTTTTCCTGTTTGGGTCGATATGCTTGGTGAAGATTGACGTGTGGTTGAAGCAGCTCCTGCTTAAATTGACATATCATGAAATTCCTGCATGGAGCTGCTGGTTTGAATCTGAGACCAAATGTGGGAATCGACTGATTTGATGAGACTAAAGCCATTTGATGCAGAGTGCTATGCAGGTGGACTGTGTGTGTGTGTGTGTGGGGGGGGGGGGGGGGGGGGGGGGGGGGGGGGGGGGGGGGGGGGGCGCCGTGCACACCATCAATTCTTTAATGAGCTCCAGTGAGGTGCTGGTCTACAGCCTCCTGTTCTGTCACTTTAGGGGTCCCAGGCTGAACAGTTTGGCAGCCAAAATAAGAGAACACTGATGTTCATTTAACCTTGAAATCAAGAACAAAACTAGAAAAACCTCTCAGAGAAACCTCCGCCAAGGCAGCTCACATGTCGCTGTTCATCTGTAAGCGACAGTTCCATGATAAAGTTACCATCATAATATGATTCATGGCCCTGAAAACCCACACCTAGATCACTACACTTTTCGTGATTATTATTGATTATACTTCTATAAAAAATATCACCACAACCACACAGACACGAGGACCCTCCTGAAAACCAGATGCTGCATCTCAAGGGGCAAACCTCTAATAAATTTATATTCAGCAGAGACAAATATGATGAAGACAGGTCTGTGATTGGCCCATGGATCTGCCTCTAGCTCTAGTTCTTACTTTAGTCCACTTGTCTCCGCCCACCTCCCTTCCTTCACCCACACAGCCAACACAGCATCGTGTGGATTTGCTGTTCATCATGAGACTGGGGTCCACATTCAAGATTTCCTGCTGCTAAGCAGAGCTTTTTTCTTGCTGCCATGATGGATTCATGTTGGGTGTTGGATAAATGTATGTGTTTATGTATGTACATGTGTATTTATATATGTATACACGTATATATGTGGATCTATAAACTGAAGAGTTAGTCTTCAGCCTGCTCTATTGTAAAGTGTCTTGAGATAACACTTGTTATAAATTGGCGCTATACAAATAAAGATCGACTGATTGATTGATTGATTGACACCTAGCACTCTGAATCATGTTGATATCATTATTAGTTAGTTGAGCTAAATGATAGTTCGCAACCACCAAAATCTAATTATTATTAAGTTGGGCCATTACCAATATCTCCTGAAATTTCAGTAAAATCCGTCCCGTAGTTTTTGAGTAATCTTGCTAAAAAACAAACAAACAAACAAACAAACAAACAAACAAACAAACATACACCTGTAAAAGCATAACCTCCTTGGCGCAGGTAATAAACTGATTCTGCCTTCTTTGGTTTCTGTTCATTTGGAAAACAAACTAAACCATGAGAATTCACTGATTCCAGGAGTTTAGTGAATTAAATTAATTTTCAGGACAGCTGAGGCCACATATTCATAAAGACGACTTTCTGCTTGTCAGTCTGCTGTGGGACTCTGGAGTCTGGACCAGCCGTCATTAGAGCGTCCATCAGACAGATTTACCACCCTGACCGCTTTTTGCTTTCACAGACAGGGATAAAAAAAACAACCAGCGGGAGATAAAACCTCCTGTGTTTGTATTATACCGTCCCATTGTGGCATTAATCGGCCTGCATACCAGCCTGACTGGACTCACAGAGCAGACGGGGTTTTGTCACAGCTCAGCGTCCAGTAATGAAACTGAAAAGAGGACTTTACAGAGGCTTACAGCACAGAGGGACAATCAGCAGGATCTGACTGAGGACAGTGAACGCAGCTGCATGTCCCACTGTATCAGCCATTACTGTCTCAGCTGGTCTGATCAGGACGCCCAAGACTGCTCTCACAAGAAACTGCAAACACTCGGAGCATTTTCAACCACTCAGACGTAGGGCTGGGCAATACATTGATTAAATCGATTCATTTGAATTATTTTCTGCAGGAGATTTAAAATTTTTTCTTAATTCACTCCAATACTTTTTTCCCCTGTTTTTATTTGGGGGAGTTACTTTCAGTTCATGTATGAGTATGTGTATGCCTGTGTATATGTCTGTATTTATGTTTGTAATTAATTAACTATTGTATAGATACATATATAAATTGATAAGGAAGCCAAATAATATTTTATGGATAAGGGGTGGGATTAAATAAGTATTACTTCTTCCCACTCCTTTTTGGGTATGTAAATCATAGTTTTTATTTTCTCTTTTTCAATATTTTGTCAGTATTGTATTGTATTGTTATGTTTGTCCACTATTGTATGATGCAGTAGTCATTTTTTATTTTTATTTTTTTTACATGTCGCAAAATAAACAACTACAGCAACAACAACAACAAAATATAAATACTGAATATTTACTGTTTTCATGATGGAAGGCCCTGTCAGGTTTGCACAAGCACATGTTTGGGCTTTTATTTGTTTTAAGAATGAGATTAAACACTGTTTAGAGAGTTTGATGTTAATATTCTGTGAAATTAGCTCAGCTTTCAGCATTTATGTAGACAAGCCTGCTGACATTCAAACTACATGATCAACATTTTATGGCATGCACTTTAACTTAGAGGGAATTTCTGTTTTTTAATTTTTTTAAATATATATATTTTCATAACATAAAGGCAAAACTTGATTTATGTCTTTTTTGTAACTTGGTATTTTTTTCCCGTTTTTTTTTTTTTGGTGGGGGGGGGGGGGGGGGGGGGGCAAAATCAAGTAAAATCATAAATCAAGTTCTGTGGGAAAAATCTGGGTTTTAATTTTTAGGCCATATCGCCCAGCCCTACTCAGAAGTACTTTTTTTTAATATTTGGACCTCAGATGAACACAAGTGATTTAATATAGAGACAGGAGGCAGAAGTGAATCAACAATTTAACAATTCCTCCTAACTTTTCGGTAAGATGTTCAAACTATTTGGTTCATGGTAAAATCAAACTTAATCCAAGTTTTTAAAGCACATTAGCGTCACATCACTCACAATCAGATAATCCCTCTCCCTCTTTGCCCAAAAATTTGGTTTGCACTTGAACCATTTGGTACTTTTATCTTGATTGAAAGTATACAGCCCTAATTTCCCAACTTTTCAAAAGGACTCATATTTACATAAGCTAACGCTCACAGAAAAACAGTGGTACTGGGAACTATACATTTGGGACCCTTAAACAGCAACTGGAATATTATTATAATCTCGGGAAACACCCAAGTCTTCATTTGAAGTCATTAAAGTGATTTAACATGCCATAATACTGGAGAATCATTCCCCTTACACCACTGTAAGCATGAAATCGTAGATTTTTTTCACACCTGCAGATGGATTCACTGAGACTTGACTGGTCCATGACTGGAGCGCGTGGGACCCGCCCACCATCTTGACTATAATGAGATCTCCTACAATGACTCTGCTAACACCAAGAGACAGGTCAACGCTTATGCCACTCCAATGAGGGCAAACATTGAAGCCCACTGGATGTGCTCCTGTGGCTTGGATGTTTGTGTTTATGGTTGAACCCTGAGACAAGTTGAGGGGACTCCCAGTGGCTGGAAGTTGGTTGGTAATTGGCTGGAACATTTGGCAGAAAGAGGAAAATTGGAGGGGCTGCATCTGTGGATCGATAAGGAGAGTCGGTCCGACACAAGTGGGCGTCCTGTGCCAAAATCCCCTCTCCTCCTGAAGGAAAGCCCACGGTCTGTCTTTGTCCTTACAAGTAGTACCTCATTGTAAAGCTGACTAATCAGGATATCAACGATATAAAATACAACACTTATTATTATTATTATTATTAAAGGGGAGAAATGATAAACTGAGTTCATGTTTCCAAATGTTTTTTTGAGGAGTGACCACAACAATCGACCCCTGCTTCAGCACCAACAAATGTTCCAAGCTCACCTGAAAGAGGTGACCTCTGCTCACTTCCAACCAGCCCCTGGATCCATCAATCCAGCAACCACACAAACAGTGAACTCATCACATGGCGGACATTTTGTCTTGTGCATAGAGGGGCTCTTTTTCATGGAGGAGGCATGTCAAATACACTGAAAGGAAGATAAAACTGTAAACAATTTGAATACAGGCTCTTTAAGGTGGACTAAACTTGATCAAGTGCCCTCAAAGTAAAGGTGCCCCGGGTTCCCTCAGGCAGGCCTGGCTGGCCCATAGGCAACACGGCCAATGCTAAGGGTGCTGTGGCCTCCAGGGGGCGCCACACATAGCTGTATATAGGTATTTTGTACAGCTTTTGTTCTTTTTAATTATTTACTTTTTGTAAAGTTATTGCATAGTGTAAATGTAGCTTATGTATAAAGTTATTGTGTGTGAACTGTGTGGCTATTTTAAATTGTCTGATGTTGATTGTTGTATTTAGAATTTGTTAGTTTTATTATTATTTATTTACTTATTTACAAGATTTTTATTTCGTCATAAGGGAATTCATAAAGTATTTCAGATTTTTTTTGTATTTATTTGTAATTTTTTGAGCATGTAAATGGGTGACATGTTGTCTTATAAAGTAGGTGGTAAAAACAATGCTACTTGATTTCTTTTGTAAGCGTATATAAATTGCAGATGGAGGCAGCACCATATAAAATATCACCTAAATGTAGTTTAATATCAATCAATCAAACTTTATTTGTATAGCACTTTTCATACAAAATTTGTATCACAAAGTGCTTAACATAGAAATGAAGAAACAAAATGAATTAAAATAAATAAAAAGTAGAAAATGGAATACAATGAAAAATACAACCCCCCCACCCCCACCCTCGCAATCCACATACAGCACACACACACACACACACACACACACAAAGACATGAGGAAGAGATTCTAACAGAAAACATAATAAGAGGACTCAGGGAACGCCATCTTTAATTAAAAATGAGGAAACACTGGAGCTAAGACTTAAATAACAATAAAAAATCCCGATAAGAAATTAGATTAAAATAAATAAATAAGCATACTATAGGAAAATAAATAGGTGAATAAAATACAATTTTAAATAATAATATGGTAAAATGAGATAAAATGTACTGAAGTAAGATTGTGGAAAGAAAATCAATGAACAGATGATAAAATCCCGAACAATAAATCTGAGCTGAAATTGAGAAATAAAACATATTAAGAGGGTTAAAATGAATACATAAATAAGATTAAATAATAATAATAAATATAATCAGCTAAAAGCCAGATTAAAAAGGTAGGTCTTGAGTTTTCTTTTAATCACTGAATCATGGCTTCTAACTGTATCTTTATCGTCACAGACAACTCTTTGTGTGCCTGTACCGAACCACAGGGGACTTTAGGTTAGTCTAGCCCCTGCCCCTCAAACATCCCGAGTCCCTGACCCACAAAAACCGCCCCACCACACTCCTTTGGGCCTTTTCCCCTCGTACTGCTCGATCAGACCAAAATAAACGAGCATGAATTCTTATCACAGTTATATAAGGAGCCACCGTTCCCTCTCTAAACTCTCTCCACCTCGTCACAGAGTCACTCAGCAGGTCCAGAGGTCGAGGCTGGGCTGGTCCAGACCCTGACCCCGGCCGGAGTGTATACAGGTGTGTGTGACCTCTGACCTGTTCATGTTGTTGGTGTATAAAAGCTGTGACCTTCAAGGACAAAAGACACCAGAGAACATGAACGAACAGTCTCAGGATGTGTGGGAGAATCTGTCAGCTCTGCGGGCTGAATCATCGTGACCACTCTGCTGCAGATTCAACTGCTGAACTGAATCTGGTGGATCGATGCTGCCAGACGGGGCGGTTTTCATATTTTGGTTAATAACTGGTTACTAAATGCCGTGGTGGAGGTTTGTGCTCTCTGAACAGGTCTGGTTTAAACATGACTTTTTTTAGTTCTTACTCTGACATCATACAGCAAAGTTAGACATTTTTTCATTTTAATTAGCATGTAAGCTGGCTCTCTGTGTTTGTATTTATACCAGGGATGGGCAACTTTGGTTACTAATAGGGATGTAGGATACTGGATTTTTGCCAATGTCTGATATGCCGATATTTCTGAACTCATTATTGCAGATACTGATATTTTTTGGACAAAGTATGCAGTCTTCACGTGACTAAAGTTGACCTGTTGACATTTAATTTGAATTGGAAACAAGACAAACACTGTTTTATTCTCTAAATACAATGATGTTAGTGTTTTAATGTAGAATTCAATGTAAATGAAGCAGTGTTAATTTGACAGCACTTTTTAATTTAATTTTAGTTACAGTCTCTTGCCTAAAATATCTTTTACTTTTAGTCATAATTTAGTTATCTTTATTGTTTTAATTTAAGTCCAGTTTAAGTTGACGAAATCTACTGTAAATTTAGTCAATTAAAAGATGAAGTGTAAGGGGTAAGGCATTTTTTATGGATAAAATGAAACATCTAATAACCCTTTATTGAATGCTAGTAAAGTCTGAATGTATAAATGAACAGAAACAAATTGAACTTTTGTGTGAAATGCAGTCACCTTTATTTAGGCTACCTGGCAGAGCATCTCAGTTACAATACCAGAACTGACAACAAACAGTGAACCTGCTCTACATGAATATATCAATTCATAAAGAGAGGAGCTCTGATTGGATCGCTCCACAACTTATCCCACCACCACCAAGCTAAGGCAGCTGTGATTGGATATATTCCTAACTTGTCTCTACTTTCTACATGACTACATGACCAAATTAGGTCTGATTGGATTAAGTCTGTCAAACATTTTAGTCTAGTTTTTATTTGTTGATGAAAATGTCAGTTAATTTAGTTTGAGTTTTTGTCCATGTGCACTTGTTTTAATTAGTTACTGTCTAGTATTGGTCAGGGGAAAAAAGGCTGTTGACGAAAACTATGAGGAAAAAAATTATTCAACAAAATTACCACTGAAATGACGTGAAGCATTTTGGAACGTTAATGCCAATATTTCAGTTGATATATATATTTATATCGCTGATATATATGATCAATATCTCAGCTGTAATTAAGGTAGAATTTTTCATATCTGGAGAAATCTTTTTTTAACCTTTTAAGCTATCTATCAAATCGATAATTTGTGCATCCCTAGTTACTATCATAGCCTTAGGGTCAAATTTTCACACTTTAAAGGCCCTTACAGGGATGTATATATTTATTTGACTGTCATGAGAAGCGGCTTTACCAACATTTATACATATTAAAATTTAAATATAAAAATCAATGCTTAATCTCATGGACAAAACACAGAATTCAAGCCAGTTTTAGCCACTTTTCTGTTGTTTCATGGTTCACATTTCAGAGCATTAAAGTTGAAAATCTATATTTTACCCACATTTAAATTTGCACTTTGACAAATGCCGAAAAGAGAGTTTCACAGAGTCAATTACAGCTAAACAGATCTCTGGACCAACCGGACCACATACTTTCTGTAGACTTTTCCTTAATGCCTTCTGGGCGGCGCTATCTCTCCCTGCCAAGGAGAAGAAATCCGTATTCTCTCTCCTTTATTCCTTCAGCTATTGGACTGTTAAATGCTGGTCTTTGCTTGTTGTACTTCTGCAAATATAAGTTATTATTTGCACGTCATCATTGACAAAATGTGAATCCTTTATTCATGGGTGATCCTGCTGATCTGCTGAATCTGCCACTGACTGGAGAATGTGACTGCATGAATGTTATGACAGCGTCTGTTTCATTCAGTCATTCATTTAATTTATTAGTATGATTATTTTTATTGTTTAAGCCTAGGCAGCTGTAAACTGAATTGCCTGTTTGGGATAAATAAAGTTGTCTGAATATGAATCTCTGTTTTTCTTGTAAATAATGATATTTTTAATGCTGTTGTGGAATTTTTTTTTAATGAATAAACATCTTTTTGACATCTCAAACTGACTGGTGGGCTGCAAAAATGGAGCAGAAGGGCCACCAGTCGCCCACCCCTGATTTACGCCATCTTATTGTCCAAGTATAACAAACGTGACTCACTTGTCTAACTGGTCTTGAATCCTGAAGAAGAGAAAACATCTGAAAAGCTGAACAAGCCAATCATGATATCATAGCTGGACAAATACATATTTTTAATATTGGCTTAATATTCATCTCATTGAGTCCTTCTTCCTTAAAAAAAATGAATCTACTTTATTTGATTTTGCCAGAAAGTAAACCTCAAACAATTAATAACAAATTAGGAGAGTTTTTGCAAAGAAAGCAGAGGAGGAATAAATGATTTGGAGAAAGAACATGATAATGTCTTTATAATCACAGTGAGTGATGAAAAGTCAACACAAAACAAACCCTCCTCGTCGTCACTGTTTCCTTAAATAAAAAGAAAACAACAAAGCCCACACTCTGAGATCCTATTCCTCATACATATCCCTGTCTAATACAATAATTCAGTAATCGTATTTAGGATCAGTAATCCTCTTCTTCTCCATTACATCATTTAAAGTGTCTTCATAATGAGCTTACAGGCAGTGAGACCATGAGGGCAGACTGAGGAGAGAGCACTGCTGGCCTCTGCTGGCTGAAAGTGGAACCACAGGAAACCCTCATGTCTGATTAATTTATTTATTTCTGATGAGTTATTGAAATATGATTTATTATCAGCTGATGGTTCACCTGAACATAAGGATGAATTTGGTTTCAGGTGTTCAAGATATGGCATATTTTCAAAAAATATGCATATTTAACATGGATAAAGTGTCATTAAAGTTAATGAAATAATGTTGGCAGATTAATCTCTTTGTGAAAAATAATTTATAATTAGAATAACTAATATAAACATGCTTTTAGACCAAAGACACTATAGGGCAATGTTTCTCAAATGATGTGTCTTTGGAATTTGCACAATAATGTAATTATCAAAACTACAAAGCAACAGTTGGATGAGATTTTCATAAAGTCATACTGTAGGTGCATGTTCGTCCACAAACACATGAACACACTATGAGAAAATAAATAAACAAATAAAAATCAATAGAACACAGTGATTAGCATTTCATAATGTTATTAATCGGTCCATCTAATTCTAAAAATGGTGACCATAGCTGTTAAAAATAAATTAATTAATTAATAACTCTTGAATTATTTATTAGTGATGCACAATTTTAGTGGCATGATATCAGTATTGGCAGAAAACTGCTTAAAAATGTTAATATCATTAACAGCAGATGTAAAAATTCCTGCCAATATCTACTGCTGATATTTTAGCCTAAATGTTGGCATTATGTTGGTAATTTTTTGCATATTGATTTTAATTTGACAGTAAAAGCTTCCAAAAATGCTTTTTTAGTTGGCAGATCTGTAAAGAGCAGACTCATTCTTCTTGCTGTTAAAATGGCAAAGTGGGCTTGATTTAACTTTTAGTAAGAAAAATACTAGGCGTAGTAAAACAAAAACCTCATTAGTATTTGTATATCAATATTAATAACAGTATGAGCTAAAATAAGTTTAAAAATGTTTAAGTAAAACAATCCAAAATTTGCATACCAAGTAATTTTGTTTATATATTCTTAAAGTAATATAGCTGTTGAACAAGGTGTGCCCTCAGATCTTGACTTGTTTTTGGGAGTGCCTTGGTGTGCAAAAAAGATTGAAAAACTACTGCTGGATATAAAATAACAAAAAAAAAATATCACAAATTCTATTTTATATTTTTTAGGTGGTCCTAATAAACCATAGATATTGGTTTGCTCTAATACAATTAACACAGCTCAACATTTACATGTAAAATGTGAAACATCTGTGCAATAACAACTCTAAAATTATACATTTACAGTGATTTGTTGTCATGGATATCCGCTGATATTACTGTCATGTGACCTGATGGTGCTTTGCATCATGGGAAAAAGTAATGAGGTAGCCCGGTCAAATGAACGCTGCTGGCTTGGTTTAACACCTGGGTATTTCTCGTCAAACTATGGGTTTTGCAAATATTCACACCCTATATGTAACATTTTGGAAAATTCAGTAGTTACTGCTAGCATAGCCACAGACTCCATTTCCTGTCCCGTCAATCAAATTAAGGCGTGAAAGCCCCTCACATGACAGAGTGAATCAAACAGGACCCAACATGGAGCCTTGTGGGACGCCATTTTTAATATGTAGAAAACAGATGACGGACCATCAACTTTTACAAAATGAATCCTCCAACCTGAAAAAATTCTAAACCTGTTCTGTGTATTTGGAGGAAACTTTAAACCAGTCTACCTCTTTCAAAGAAGTTGGCACAGTCCATGACTTAAAAAAAAGGCTGTAGATAAATAAAAATCTAAAATGTTGATCTCTAAATTCACCGAGAGGCTGAAGAGGAAGAGGAGAGTGTTTTTTTTTGTTCTGAGTGAGACATCGTGATTAAGTGGAGGTGGGTATTCATGCTCCATTCACGCTCATGGAGCATCCATGTGTGTGCGTGTGTGTGTGCGTGTGCGTTTGTGTGTGTGACCTTGCCGTCTCTCCGCTCCTCTGTTCGCCTGCAGAGGTTTTGTGTTGGAGACGAGAGTCCTGCCTCTTTTACTTTGCTCGTTGTGCTCCGGGATAAATATCTTTCACAAGTTTCAGGGACGTTTACTTTAGCTTCTGACTCACACACACACACACAAACACACACACATCTCTGCGACCGGCGTCACCATGGTAACCTGAAGGCCAGCACTGCTGAGGTAGAAGTGCACGGATGGAGATGTTGAGATGCTGGGTGTCTTTTGTCTCCAGTTTCCTCTGGAGTGAATTCATTAAGAGGAGCTGACGCTGATCCAGCTGGAGTGTGCTTGTGGTTTTGTGACGTTTTCGTTCTTTTTGAATGTACGTTTTTTTTTTTTTTTTATGTTTTTATCTCCTCATGAGAGCCGAGAACTTCTTCAGCTCTGAAAAACTCTCCTCTGGGTACAGAGGCAGAACATTGAATGTGAGACAAACATTCATCCATTATCCACATCATTCACCCTGCTGAGGGTCGCAGGAGGTGAAGCTTATTCCAGAGGCAGAGTACACCCTCGTCAGGTCACCAGCCAATCACAGGGCTGACGTTGAGACAAACAGCATGTCAGACAAATACAAAAGATTGTCCAGAACTTTGGTGACCCTGAAGGTCTGAAAAAAGTGAAACAATAAAAGATCTCAGGCCCTGGTCCGAACATGACTGGGACTTGATTGGTAGATGAGGAGGTGCAAAGTCTTCCAGTGTCTCTGCTGAGGTGCCCTGGAGCAAGACACCAGTCCAAATCCACCAATGTGCAGGCCCTCAAGTTGGACCACATTGTAGAGGTGACTGATCTGGCTTTCCAATGACATGCAGTAAAGGTTAGTTTTTAGTTACCGTCTCGTTTTTGTCAGGGAAAAAAAGTTGCTGACGAAAATTATGACGGAAAAAATTAGTCAACAAAATTAACACTGGAGCTGAAATGTTGACCAAACAGCTAGCCAATGTGCACCGATTTAAAGGGAATGAGAGCTCACACTCTGATTAATTTAATCCACATTACACCCAAAACACCCCCGTGTTTATTCAAAGCACAAAATTCATCCCCGCTCCACCCTGGGTCTTGTTTTGCACCGAGAATTTTTCCTCAGAATAGCATAATGCTGACCAACATGCCCCAAACTGCTTCACACAGTCAGAATAGGGGCCCTCAAAATGCAAGAGTTTAATCAAAATCAAATCAATCAAAACTTTATTTATAAAGCGCTTTTCATACAAAGACTGTAACTCAAAGTGCTTTACATAAAAAACAAATAAAAACATTCCCTCAAACCCACCTACCCACCCCCATTTTACATAAGTGTCTACTTTCACGTATGCGTGCAACATTTCACTCATGCACAAATACGCACACACACACATCCACTAAAATAGCTGACATTGGGCAAGAATAAGAATAAGAGGCTGAGTACAGATGGACCAGTTGAGAAAGTGCCATCATAGGAGCCGTCTGCACCAGGAGCAGAGAGTCAACCACAGCCACAGGACACCAGCGCAGAACCCAGAGGAGCAACGATGGACCTCAAAACTCCACCAGGAACTTACGAGACAGGGTCCTGCAGCCATAGCCGACCATAGCTCGTGGTGCAGAGGGCTCCTACAGAGGAAACACCGGAGATCCTAATGATAAAAGAATAAAAATAAGTAAAAACTAAGAGACAAATAAAATCTAAGAGCTAGAACATAAAAGTGTACAACTAAAACATTAAGGTAAGAAAAGAATAAAATCCATAAATAAAAACAATGTAAAGGTCTGAGATAAATAAATGTCATAAATAAAATCTTAATTAACTGGTGCATTCCAGTTGATCTCAGAACTAGGATATTCCGAGTTGCAGTTTAAATACATCACTGGCAATGGCCCCTTTGGTTGCAATTTCCCACTTCAAAGTCGGACATCCCTCAGCTGCCCCAGTTTTACCAGCTTGAAACTGGCACGTGTCTAGCTGGGATGTGACGTAATTATTATTTCCCTCGTCCCAGTTCCGATGTAAATGGAACGCAGCATAAAACTGTAAGCACAGATGATGAAAGTTTAACATATTTAATTGTCAAGGGTGTAAATTTACTAAGTTCAAGCATAGTGCCATAATCATGAGGAGTGGGAGACATCCTGATGCTGTGAACTTGTTGTCTTGTGCACAGAAGTACTGCATCACGTGTAGAAGGCATGTCAAACACACTGAGGGCATAAAAAAACAAAAAAAGCAGCAATCACACTGAATCATGCTCTGGTGATTTATTTAAAGCCCCAGTCACACATTCCTGTTTCTCATGGCGATTGTGCACGATTGTCATAATCCTGATGAAGCGTGCTTTGGTCGTGGTGCATGCGCTACTTGATCTGGATCAGCGTTGTATAGTCATGGACGAACGCCGGGGAACGGGGAAGGGTCCCATCAGTTTGACCTGTTCAAAACTGTCGTGGAGAAATCGCCGCTCCCAGTATAGCAGGGTGGAAGCCTAATGCAGACCTAAGGCGAATGGTATTAGCGTGGCATGTGCGGGGCTCAATCTGGCTGATGGTTGTTCAATCCTGAAAGCTTTCTGAGGACGACTGACAAGGACGTATCCGATTGTGCCCCGACTGTGTCCCGTTCAAGGCGACGCAAGCGACGGGGCTCAGTTGGGGCTTACATGACGCAAACTGAGCTCGAACGGGGCTGACGTCGTGTCAGTGGGATGGAAATTCATGGCATCCTTGTCGTATCATCGTATTGACCTAACTGAAGCGGGACGAATGCCCCCTAAGCGCTGTAGAAGTGTTACTGACGGTGTATTTACGGGGTGTCTCTGGGGGAGAGACAGTCATTTCTTCCCATATCATGCCGATCACACCAGCCTTGCCAATCATGTACAATCGTGCACAATCACCCTGTAAAACGGGAATGTGTGACTGGGGCATAAGAGACAGACGTCCCCTTCTTGTCCCTTCACCAAAACGTTTTGTGGGTAAATCACGGACTTATACACTATAAAACATTTAACTGAGGGGGTCTGATACTAAAATCTAACTGAACAAGAACAGAAACATTCAATTATTTTTCCACTTGTCATTGTTTCCTCTCCGTCTCACTCTCTCCTCCCGCACTAAGACATACATGATGTATAAATCTGTGTCTCTAATTGCTGTTTATGTGACATGTTTGTGACGTCGCCCTCGGGTGCTGGCGGTGGGTGGAGGCAGTGAAGTGCGAGCAGCTCCCATCTCCATGGAGTCATCCTCACGACCTCAGAGCAACGGTTAAAATCTCCACAGGGGGAGGACGGAAACGCTCACAACACAACGGATTTATGACCAGAATAACGCTTTTTATTCAGGCCACAAATCACTGCTGTTTGAGGATTTTAGTCTGTTAAAGGCATAAACTCACTGAGCTCCGGAGTGTCTCAAGTGAAGTGTATGAGGGCGAGGAGGGAAGAAGAAGAATGAGAGGAAGTAGGTACTTTCACCTTTTGCTCTTCAGGGAAAAAGTCCAAATGAGGACAAAAATAACCGTCCAACCTCATGAGTTGAATCAAAATGTCAAGAAAATGCTGAGTTACATCTTTGCCTTTTGTACTTCAACATTGGATTTTTGTGAACTTCTCCACTTATTCAGGGCCAAGCCACCAAGGCACCAGGCCACGCAGTTCAACCCTGATGTCCCGCATCCAAGCTACATTTTCCAGCTCCTCTGGAAACATGATCCCTCCTGCAAGTGCTGGGTCTGCCAGTGTCTTCTCTCTTGGGCATGTCCAGAAAAACTCCACAGGAAGGCAACCAAGGGGCATCCTGATTAGATGCCCAAACCACCTCATCTGGCTCCTTCACAGCTCCTTCCAGTGTCCGAGTTCTTCCCTGTATTTGCCTTCAAACATATACATTTGGCAGACTTTGGTCGGCCTGACAATGTGTGAAAGAAAACCAAACCAAATGAAAGATGCAACAATGCTGCAACTTCATCTAAGAACCGAACTGAGTCTGCCAAACTTTATATGTGAAAGAGAGCTAAGGTTAAGTCCAGCCACTCTCCTCTTAAATACCGAAATCTCATTTTCACTAAATGTGAGAGATGATTCAAAGATGGACGGTAATTTGCATGCTTTCCCTCCTAGCTTGGCACAAAGTTTGCAGCCATAGTTGCCAGGTCTGCATACCCTTAGCAACTCTGTGCCTCTTTTCTTAGCAAGTCTCTTGTAAATATTTTCAATTGTGGGCTGAATTTTTGAGGGACATGTATGGAAAGCCAGTTGAGCATAACAGTGATATTGCTGAAATCAACTGTAATTCAGCTTGACTAATACGGTACTCAAATTTGAAATACGTGCACTCAATTTTGGTCAACCAGTGTGTGAGTAGACTTTCCTAGATTGAAAAGTGTTCACTAGTACTAATAGCAGACTATTTTGGGTCTACTACAACTACTACTATACTTTAAAATCTTCACTAGTAATACTAGTAAGCCTGATATGCTATTAAAGGGGCGGGGAAGAGCAACTTCAGGCTTCCCATTGGCTTTCAAAAATAATACAACCAATCAGGGTGCTGGATTTGGTTATAATCCCTCCTACTTCATTTGCATTAGGTCTAGTACTACTACTGAATCTTTGGCTTTACTAGTACTACTAGTAGACTAAAAACTGTCTACTAGTACTACTGGTGAGATATTTTGAGTTAACTGGTAGTACTAACAAACAAAAATTTTGTTTAACTAGTAAAAGTTTTTGGCACACTACTGGGTGAATATACCTCAGTAGTAAAGCAAAATCATTTACTAGTAGACAATGTTGTGTCACTAGAACTACTAGTAAAGCTTTGAGTTTTTACTAGTTACATTTTTTAAAGTCCACTAGTACTACTAGTGACACTTTTTGCTTCACTAGTAAAGTCTACTCGTGCACTAGTTGACCAAAATTGAGTGCATGTTCTCCAAATTTGAGTACTAGTAGAGCTGAACTACAGTTGATATCACCTATATCAATTATATGCTGAAAAAGCTTTCCACAGTCTTGTTACAAAGGTGCAGTTGGTTATTTGGGCCTGCTCTGCTCCATCTATGATTCTCTCCTGCCTCTCTCTCAGCTTTCTTCTTAAAAAGCACAGCCCAGTAGTTTGTCCTGTTGTAGAAGTTATCCACTGTCTCTCTGAGTTCCTCCTTCTCCTTCCACAAAGTCCTCCAGCAGAATGTCTTGGCCTTGCTGCAGCTTTGCTCCGAGCAACGCCACGTGTCCTCGCCCACTAGAGGTGTAATCAAAACACTGTGCAGTGCGACCTTGAGCAGCTTGAAGCACAAAATCACAAGATTACAAGAGACTTTGCGAGGGAATTGTACAATCACGTGACAACAGGAGGAGCAACATGTAAACAACAGGTTTTATTAACTGTCTGACGAGTTGTTGTCTGCATCAATGTTATTTCCTCACAGTGCTGAGTTTTGAAATTCCTTGGAAACTTTGAGCGCTTGTTTCCTGTTTAAGGACAATCTGCTTTGTGGAGATTGACGCCAAGTTGCAGGAACTCAAAATGAAAATGATGGGACTTGCAGCATATTACCAGTGAACCAGTGCAGAGCTGGCTGCTGCAAACAGATCAAGGCACAGGATGGGAAACCGGCTGAATGACAGCAGTGATAATTTTGTTGACTAATAATTTTCGTCATAGTTTTCATCAACAACTTTTTTTTCCCTGAACAAAACTAGACAGTAACTAATAAAAACAAGTGCACATGGACAAAAACTCAAACTAAATTAACTGACATTTTCATCAACAAACAAAAACTAGACTAAAATGTTTGACAGAGACTTAATCCAATCAGACCTAATTTGGTCATGTAGAAAGTAGAGACAAGTTAGGAATACATCCAATCACAGCTGATTTGGTTGTGTGGAAAGGTTGGATGAGTTAAGAGGGACATCCAATCACAGCTGCCTTAGCTTGGTGGTGGTGGGATAAGTTGTGGAGCGATCCAATCAGAGCTCCTCTCTTTATGAATTGATATATTCATGTAGAGCAGGTTCACTGTTTGTTGTCAGTTCTGGTATTGTAACTGAGATGCTCTGCCAGGTAGCCTAAATAAAGGTGACTGCATTTCACACAAAAGTTCAATTTGTTTCTGTTCATTTATACATTCAGACTTTACTAGCATTCAATAAAGGGTTATTAGATGTTTGATTTTATCCAAGTGTAGAACATGACTTCAGAAATTCAAGGAAACATAAAAGATGCCTTACCCTTTACACTTCATATTTTAGTCGACTAAATTTACAGCAGATTTCATCGACAAGAATGTTGTGAAATTTAATCAACTAAAACTAGACTAAAATTAAAACAATTTAGATGACTTAATAATGACTAAAACTAAAAGATATTTTAGGCAAAACACTAGAACTAAAACTAAATGAAAAAGTGCCGTCAAAATGAACACTGATTGACAAGACTGGAGGTGATTGGCTGGAATGAGAATGGTGTGTACAGAACACCAGACTATGTGGAAAATGCTGACCACACAATGTTAGGATGTCACACTGGTAGGCCTATTCGGAGGGCTGAGGGAACAAGCCATTTTAGGCAGCTACTGGTGCTGTACACAGGGGAGAGGCAGAGAAGTCCTGACATGTCAAACATCCTGAGGGGTGTATAAAACCACAAAAAGCTGAATATGAGCTCTTTAAAAGGTGGAGGTGCGTACCAAGGCTAAACCACATGACAACCACTGTACTGAAGTGCAGCTAAAGCTGGGTGCACACATAAAGATTATTGGGCTGTTTCTGTCCCGACTTTCCCCCTTCCCGACCAAGGACGGCAAACTCCAGATTATCTTCTGTTTTATAAGATGATCCTATCAGATCTTTCTCTGGCCTGAGGTGTGTTAAGAGTGAATTTGTCCTGATAATCGGCTCTGAAACGGGTCGGGGCCGACACTCGTAAATATTAAACTTGTTCAATATTTATGACCAAAAATCTTCGTGTGTGGGGAAAGCCGACGACTCCCGAGTCATGACTCTGTGAATTGTGACGTGAATGTAACCAATCAAGAAGCGAGCTGACTGAAGAACAAGGAAGCAGGCGTAGCTAAAAACAAGCATGGCCGACCTGAAACATAAAGTTGGATGGAGCTCAGAAATGGAGCACCAGAAGGTTTCCCCTTACATTAAGGGTTCTGTTCATTTAGCAGCAATTGCTCATTTTATTTCTATGGTTTTCTGTGTGTAAAATGTATTATGTTTGAAAGCAAACACAGAATAATGGTAAGAAGACCCTGTCTAGTTTCATGACCATTTTGTTTTTTGTTTCTGAATTTCTTTGTACTGTATTGAAGCTGTTTGTATCCAGTGTATATCTGTTTAATATGAGTAAAGCAGAAAGTAAAGTACTGAAAACAAAGAAATGGAGGACCAGCTCACATGTTGTCTCCAGAATTTTTTCCACAGTCTTTTCTTTTTTTTAAGTGCAAAAATAGTCCCAAGACCACCATCATTCTCTCTTCTCGTATGTCCTCTTCCATGTTGTGTTTTCTGGTTGTTACTGTTTCTTCCTCTTCATTGTTTTAAGATCACGTTTGATCAGATTTCTGTCTTGGAGGACTAGATTCTAGCTCAGTGGTGGGACAGAATGGTTATGTGTGTGGTGTGCTGTGTTGAGATTATCAGAGCACACCACACACAGTATGATTAAAACTGTTCAACACCTGATTTTGATCTTCATGTGTGGGCTCTAACAGATAAAACATCTCTCAGATTTAGAAAATCCTTATGTGTGTACTCTGCTTAAATTGGTATCAAGACATCGTCCAGATTATTTCTTTAAAAAGTCAGAAACCATCCTTCATCTGGACTTTTGAAAACAAGGCTGACGCACACGCTCCTGATGTTTGTTTTCTGAATGGACTTCAGGTCGAGCATCAGTGAAGCTTCCTCAGGACATCAGCAGAATCTCAACACCGATAAGCTTTCATAGCTCAGCATCACATCAATGTTTAAGGACACGGAAATTCAAACACATGCAAATACATGACAGGTGGGACTTCCCGTCTGCTCCGGCCTCTGTATCCAGTCTTTATAAATAATCTCTCTGAGGAAACACACCTGAAGAAGTCAGTGTGGCCCGCTCCAGAGCAGAGGGCGCTCCCAGCAGCCCCTCTGACACCGTCCTTTATGTTCGACAGTGACCTTTGTCGTGCAGGGTCACGCCGCTCATCGCATGCAGCAGAGGTGATGCCCCGCTGCTCGGCATCCGCCCGCCTTTTCTCTGTGATCTTGTCGGGATCGAGCGTCGCAGGGAAAGCGAGTCCGTGTTGCCGCAGAGGAAATGGCAAAATGCTTTTAGGTTCCTCGCAGGAAGTCTGAACGTCACGCTGCGTCAGAGGCTCACAGAGGAAACGTGGGAAGTCATGCAGGTGACTGTCTGATGCATCATTTATTAACAGTCTCACAGCGGGGGGTGGAGTCACAGCTACCGTCCTCAAACATGCTGCAGGATAAACATGGACGCCAACACAGGCCTCTATCATTAAAATGCTAATAGTTGATTACGTGATGACATAAAAATGCACAAATATTTGGGACAAAATCAATTAGAAAAGACAGAAATGTTTGCAAATTAAATAGCAATCAAAAATAACTTAAAATTGATGATATTGAGTTTGACACTGTTATTTTGATGAAAAACAGATTATATATATATATATATATAAATCATCATATCAGTAAATGGTTAAGTATTTAAAAATAATAGTGATGTAATAATAATAATAATAATAATAATAATAATAATAGCTTTTTAAACCTTTAAATCCCACACAAAGAAAATTTCAGTTCTTTTGGTTTGTTTGCAGATTTTTCTGTATCCTAAAACACTGACAGAAAGAAACAATCAAGTGTTGTGTTTTTTTTTAACACATTATATATTCCTGAATTTACTTGAGCTGAGAGTTAACGGGTTAAATCACCAAAATGCTGCTGCTCGTCGACCAGGAAGCAGGAACATATCACCCCCATCCTGGCCTCTTCTTTATTCTCCCCCTGTTCATTCTGGTATGAATGAGAAACGGGATGGTAATGTGTCTTTGTCTATTGATGGATCAGATATTGAAAGAGAGTATCAGTTTTTGGGTGTAATTAAGATGAAAACCTCACATGGAAATCTCATGTGGATTACGCTAAAACTAAAGTGTCAAAGAATATTTTTGTTATGAACAAAGTGAAACACACCTTAGACCAAAAAACATTGCGATTTTTGTATTGCTCGCTTATTTTGCCTTATTGTGTTGAAATTTTGGGGAATACATACACAACTAATATCAAGCCATTGTTTATTTTACAGAAAACAGCAGTACGAATTATAAATAAAGTGGAGGCGAGGGAACACACCAATGAACTTTTAGGATTAATTAAACTTACAGACATTGTCGAGTTACAGTCTTTATCAGTTATGTTTAAGGTAAAAGGTAGAACATTACCGGAAAATATACATTTTTTTGCTTTAAGTTCAGAAAATAAGGATCATAGAAGGAAATTTGATTTTAAACATTAATTCGTACATACTACTCGAAAACAAATGTGTATTTCAGTGTGTGGTGTCAAATTCTGGAGTTTTTTAACAATTGACTGAAAAGCCTGTACCAACACTCATCAGTTCAAGACAAAATAAAAAGACAAAATGATACGAAAATATGAAATTAATAGGTAGAGCTTCTGTTGCTTTGTATGTTATTGTTGTTGATGGTGAGTTGTTGTGTGTGTTTGTTTTTTCTGCTTTTTCGATTAAGCAGTGACGGACAGACCATCTAATTATTTCTTGTTTTATTACTTGGAGAAAGGGGCTGGTAATCATAAGACTTTCTTCTTCCTGCCCCTTTTCGATCATGGAATGGAACATGTGGCAGAATTTAAAATTGTACAGCATGTGAACTTTTATTTTCATGACAGATTTTATTGTTTTATTTAAATCTTTGAACGTGTTTGCACATCAGCACATCTCGGATCTTTAAAAGTCTACACCCTGTCGAGGTCTTTTGAGGTCTGCAGAGCGGCTCCTGCTCGTCATCCCACAGGCCAGACTGAGCCCTGAATTATGGAGCAGCTTCCCTCTTCAAATCAGAACGTTCCCACCGCACCAGCTTTAAAACCGCTTTAACACCTACTTTTACTGGTTGGCTTTTAAATTCAGCACGACTAAAGACAGAGGCAGCCTCTTTGCTTCTATATTAAGGCCTCATTTTTGTTTTTAGAAAGTTTTCTGGAAACACCGTTGTAAGAAATGTTTCTGTAGAATCTATTGCTGCATTGTGAATATTGATGAAGGAACCTCACAGAAAAAGGAGATCACTTCAGACTGTTTTTAATTAGCTGCGTCCTTCATCATGCCTCCCCTCACTCTGATGAAACAGCTCTGCTCATCTCATGTCACAAAATGCATTCACCACCCCTTCTGTACCCCGCAGGGCATCAACAGCCCAAACTATTTAAATACGGCGATCGTCCACGTACTGAGGAGCAGTCTCAGAGACTTCACTCTTCAAATAGCCAAAGAGAAGGAGGTAACATGGCGTGAGGTCAGGAGACTCTGGTGGCATATTCAATTGCATGGTGAGCTCTCTGAGAAGATCTCGCACAATAATTCACTGATGTGCACCATTGTGCACCCACCAAAACCCCCTGAATACTCCCTGTATCTGTCTCTGAAAATAATTTGGGATTAAATCTGGGTCTGTGCAAAATGAAAGCTTGGATAAACTGAAGTTTGACATGTCAGCGAAATGATTGCTTTGCAGTCATCTGTTACCAAAAATGAAGGACCAACGTCTCAAATGGAAGTCGAACTTTATGGTATCGTTAGCTTATAATGATATTGTTTTAGGATTGTGAGAGTTTAAAGATTGAACCCGATTTCCTTTTTTAACTCACACTATAGGTAATTAGATTGTTAGTGCTATGGGGACAGGCTCCCCTAAAATCAGCCCTGACATGGCCTCACGTCTGTCATCCAGACGGACGGCCTGATAAAGTACAGTTTGAAAGCCGTGATATGAAGAATAATTGTGATTTTTTTCTTTACAGTGGAAACTGTGTGAAGGAGTGTCATGCATTTATTAGTAACTGAAACCAAGAAACTGATCAACATTCTGTTTCTGTATATAATATTATTTATGCTGTGGTATCAGACAAGTTTAAATTTGGTTTGATTTTTCAGTAGAATAATATCAAAGTTTTTAATCCTGTTACTGTTATAACCGTTTATGTTTATATCCAGACAAAATAACATATGCTTATTTATCACGTAGTGCCATTCAATGGAAAGATATGAAGGTCTGGGTTTTGGTGGTCTCACTCAGCTCTTTGTCCCCAGATCTACAGCTCTTACATGTGCATTTCTGTTTGTGGTGTCAAACTTTGGAGCCTGGATGCTTTAAAAATGTGCAATAACATAAAAATATTTAAATTACACTAAAGACAAGTATTATTAGATTCACACAAGTAATTTAATGAAAATATGGTTGTATACCAAAACTATTTGATTGCATATAAGTAATATAATTATTCTGTATATTATAACACTGATTATTATTAACATCTGCAAGTAATTATGTTCAGTAATATAAAGTGTTGTTTAAAACATGTGTTTCAGAGATGCTTATTGTAGGTATACTTAGTTATGAGATGGACGTTTATGAAAAAAGCTGTGTACATTTAAATAAATATGTTTATGTATATACTATATGTATAATATGTAGAAATATATAAGCATATATATAATATATACAATTACATTCTCTGAAGTGCTTACTTATTATTAGTGTGTCTTGTTTGTTCTCTTGGAGGTTTATATGAAGAATGAGGTTGTGCTTGCAGAGATTTATTTTTACTGAAGTTTGTAAAATTAGGCTATTACCCACAAATTTATATTATTACATGAATACTGACAGCTAATAATGAATTATGATGTTAATTCATTATTTGATCTGATTTGTAAGGAAGGGGCAGGTCCAGATAAGCTCTCTGATTCATGCTGTTCCTTCTCAAGCTGGATGTTGTGTTGACATACATGTGTATGTGCTCACGTGTGAAAATTTATTTGAGGGACATGTACAGTTGTTTGGTGTACATGTGTATTATTTGACTTTGTTGTTTTGTTTAAGCTTGAGATAAAGAAAGAAAGAAAGAAATCTTTAATATTCTGTTTGCTCCACCGTTATTTCCACTATGACTGGATGTTTAGTCAGACTTGTGCCTTTAAAAGAATGAACTATAACCATATAAACATCACAAGACTCAAGGATCCCCGCCTGTAATTTAAGTACAATGATTAAGAACATTTCTCATGTTCTTTCCAGTCATGTGTGCTAACGGTTACCCTGTGAGCTGCTGTTCGACATAAAAGCTCCAAATGATCTCACAAAATTTCAGATGATGATGGAGCCTCTAAAGTTTATTATCTGACAACAGGTGAAAATCATTCCTGAACATCTGTGAGAGGCAGTTTTCCTCCAATAAAGGAGGATTTTTATTCTTCCAGCTGCTGTGAAATCTCCCTGAATTGATCTCCTATTTCTCTGAAACGATTCTCCACAATAACAATTTCATGCATCTGCAGATCTGGAACATTATGTGTCCTGATATTCTCCCGTTAGTGGCTCCCTGGTGCTTGTGTTTGTGCTGACATAAAAGAACTGAACCTGTGAACATCTTTTTATTTTATTACATTGTGATTATTTCTGGTTGCAGGTTCAGGCTGATATGATCATCTTCAGAAAGGCAGAGATGAAGGTGCACAAGACAGGTTTAAAATAATCCGTTAAAAATGTCCAAACACAAGTTATTGAGGATGAGCTTAAGAGGAATTAAAATGATAAATAGTAATGGGATTACTGAATGATTTTTGTATATCCACGGGACAAAAGCTTTTTAAAGTGGTGATGCTGTGGGCACGTACAGAAGGCTTTGAAAGGGATTTTTGCTGAAATATCTCAAATTCAGTTTTTAAACTGAAACAATAGTTAACAGATTAATAAATACACCTTAAAGAGTGTCATGATGCCTTGGCAGAAGTTGTCTCCCTGGACTCAGCAATCAAAGAGCCAGCAGAGGGTTGATCATGTTTTTGAGTTTATTCTTAATTTTAAAAAATGTTCTCAAAGGTTTATCTCCTTAACTGTTGGATTTGATGACTGGAAAACTGATATAATTTGACCCCAAAGAAGCAGCTTCGAACACATCAGGCTTTACAAGAGCAGAAAAACTCAGTAAGAATAAAACTTCTGTATAAACTCGATCAAACTGAGTTCTTTTATCTCTTTAGCTCAGAGTTTCATTTTTATTCCACTGTAGAACATTTAATAAAGTATGTTTCTAAGGCAGAGCTGTCCAGCCTCTACACCTTCAATAAACCTTTTTCAGGACATCATATTGTTTAGAACATTTGATATGTGATAGCAGAGTATCAGTAATATCTCTCACACTGTCTGTACCCGACCACATCCACAGACGTCATTAAGTCCGAGTCAAGGCCGCCTTTTCACACACTTTTGTTTCTCACAGAGAGAGTCCTTTCAGTCCAATCCAAGGCTGCTGTGGTCTGAAGAATAATCACTTAGAGGTTTTTATTTCATTCAAACCTGCTTTCAGCTTCTTAGGCTTCTGATGCTGGAAAACTTCATCAAACAGGGGCGGATTTAGTCACTCTGAGGCCTCAGGCAAAGAGGAGGCCCCTCTGCATTTCCCAAAGTCACAGTTAGTGAAGGAAATATTTTGAGGAATAGTTAGGGGCCTCTAAAAGATCTGTTTACATCCAAGTGAAAGACGCAGGGAAGGGAGGGGAAATAAAATAATCCAGCATGTAATTTCAGGGTGGAGTCCAGATGAAAACTCTGCTCTTTAAGCACAAACATGCACCCCATCCAAAGCCCCTTATTTACACATGAAACCAGAGTTCATTTTGACAGCATATTTTAATCTAGTTTTAGTCAGGGATGCACGATATTGGATTTTTGCAGATATCCGATATGCCGATATTTTTTTGATTCATTATCGCCGATACCGATATTTCAGGTCAAGAGCACAAGCGCTGTATGTCACAAAAATGGACTTGTTTCTTTCAGTGTTACAGTATATTATCACATGAACAGATGTAAAAACAAGAAAAACAGCATGTAACTCTTGCAAAAATGAAACCCTCGATATTTTAATGCACCCATGCAGTGATGAGAAGTGCATCAATATTGAACATTTGTATAATTTGCCGATATTCCAGCTGATATACGGCCGATATGTGTGGCCGATATATCGGCTGCAAATATCTGCAAAAATTTCAATATCTGCCGATACCGATATTTAACTTTTTAGGCTGATATCGGCTGATACAGACATCAAACAGATAATATCGTGCATCCCTAGTTTTAGTTATAGTCTTTTTCTAAAATATCTTTTAGTTTTAGTCATAATTTAGTCATTTAAATATTTTTACTTTACTCTAGTTTTAGTTGATGAAATTTCACAACATTCTTGTCGGTGAAATCCACTGTAAATTTACTTGGTACATTTTTTTGTCCAACGATTTCATGGCTGAATGCCCCAATCAGGGAAGAGAGGCGGGAGCTGCAGACGTGACGACAGCAGGAAGTGACTGCATGATTGAAAACAATGGCGGCGTGTGATACGGTCTTTGTGGATGCGGCAACATCTGCAGTTTTATCAGAAATGGACTCAATTTCTTCGTCTGTGATGAGTGTGACTGTCAGAACGATTGTCCAATCACCAGCTGCAGTTGTTTTTGAAGGTTCTGCCCCTGGAAACATTTTCACACAGCCCTTCTCCAGATGGGTTGGTGAAATGTTTCCGTGGCGTATATATGGAGCTGTCCGTCTGGCGTGTCAGGTTAGATACCTGGTGGGTCCCTCGGGAATAACTGGGAGGTCCAGCTCAGGGACATATGCGAAAAAAGGATCCCACGTCTTATAAAATTTCCGAAGGGAACCCCTCAAAACACACCTAATCTTTTCTAGTTTTACAACAGTAATGACTTCTTTAATCTTCTAATTCTTTTATAAATCTAAAACCCTAAACATTTTTGACTTGGTGGAGCACAAAACAGCTCAACTGCTTTACAAGGCAAGGAATAATATGCTCCCGAAAAACATACAGAAATTGTTTTATGAAAGAGAGGGGGGTTAAAATTTAAGAGAAAATCTAAATTTAAATCTTAGAAGAGTGCGAACAAAACTGAAAAGTTTCTGTATCACTGTTACTGGAGTTAAACTGTGTAACTGATGAAGTGCAGAACTAAGGCAAATTCCAAGCATAAAACTGTTTAAAAAGAGGCATAGAGAAATGATTTTCCAGTGATACATAGATGAGTAAATAACACAAGGTGCTTGCTGATTATTTGGAGGAAAACTGTGCAGGGTCTGGTAGATACATTTGTAAAGAAGGTATAGGTATGATTGTATTTTTTTATTTAGTTTTTGGGTAAATTTAAGACAGTGTTTCGATTTCAGTTAGGAAGCAAAGTAAGATTCAAAGGGGTAGGATAAGATAAGTTTATACTTTTTCCTACTCCTTTTCGCTCATGTAAGATGAGAGGCTTTAAAAAAAAAATGCAAATTCTGCTACTGCCTTTTTTTCTTTTCTTTTTTTTCTGACTATCACTTATTTGTATTTAACTGTTTTTAAGCTGTCATTTACATGATCGATATAAAGATATCAATCAATCAAACAATCCATAACATGTGTGAAGGGGGAGTTGGTGACCTCCGTTTCAACAAAATCATGCATCTCGCTAATAAAGTAACAAAAGCTACATGAGCAGTCGAAGGAGGAGAGTGGTATTGTGGCTGGGCACCGAACAATGCAGTCATTACATTGGGTTTTATTAATTTATGAGTGTAGCTAAAGCCCGGCCAGACGATGATGAAGCATACTGGTGTGTCATGAAGCCTTTAATTGTGCTCAGCCTTTGACCTTCGTGTTTGAACACAATTCCTTGCAATCTTTAAATCTCCAGAAACGTAAGAGCTCAGGAAAATAAAAGATAGCTCTTTTAAAACAGAGAAAAATATACAAAGAAATCCCATACATGCTTGTGGCGGCTTATCGTCAGAAACTAGCGTTACCTTTTCAATACTTTAACAAACACATTCATATAAACACATACAAAACATTATGAAACAAGTACCTTGTTCTCACTCCAGCCAAGTGCTTAAATGAAAGAAAAAGGAGCTTTACGTGAGGAAACGTCTTCATCCGTGCCTCGTTTTTGCTGCAGCTGTCAATACGCTATCCATTTTGCGTGCACCACAGACACGAAACACTTCAAAATAAAAGCAGGAAGTTACAAAGCCAGTGACAACGTCAAACAAAACCCATCCAATATAAAAATAAATGTATCCCTTCTCAATGATGAACCCCAATGAGAGTCATTTACAATGAGTAACCTTTGATAAAGTTTCAGATATTTCTCTTTAGTAAGAAAGTAAAGCAGGACAGGACCAGGACATGTGTGCATGGCTCACTGGTGCCCTGCCACACCTGTCACGGGTTGGGTCCACGTCCTGGTAGATTTGGAGAGCCGGATGTTTGTGATATGGGCGCGGTGAATAATTTTACACCGGATCAATCCATGTTTTGTGCAAATGGAAGACTTATGGAAAATCGAGAGCCTCCTCCCACAGTTCCTCTGAAATCTCTGAGGCCACTTGAAGCTCGAGGCTCCGTGTGACCTCTTAACTCTGCCAAATAATAAAACCTCTTTGGATTTCTCAGATCAAACTCTGCTCTCACGCTGTCATTGGTTCCTGCGGCACGCTGACGTTAACCAGTCTTTATTAAGACGTTTGGAGATTTCCACCTCAGCTGAATTCTCCCCTTAACAAGGTGAAAACGCAGACCCTCCGCCCATCATGCGGTTTATTTCTGGTGGTGATGGCAGCTTTTCTTAACGGCTGCTATGGTTACCTTCACACCAGATATGGCGTTGAGGTTGGCGTTGGTGTTGTTGTCGCTCGTGTGCTCACCTCCCTTTTGTCTCCCAACAGATCGTTTTCAGTGGTGGAGGTGTGAGGCGTCACGGAGCGGACGGCTGTGTTAGCATGTGTGACGATGATGGTGCACGGAAAAGCCCGCTCACGGCCGCCCCGTCGGGGTGTGTGTGTGTGTGTGTGTGTGTGTGTGTGTGAGCAGAGCACAGCGAGAGCAAAGAAATGGAAAAACAATGACACGGCCGTCGAGCACAAGACAAACAATAGGAGCGTACTATCTGAGTGTGTGTGCGCGTGCTGTAAATCAAGATAACATCCACCTGTACAGTGTGTGTGTGTGTGTGGGTGTGTGTGTGTGTGAAACAGCATGCGGAGCTGGTCCGTGCAGGCTCAAGGGTCTCCAGGTTACGGAGGAATGTAACCGCAAACAGAGCTACTCAAACAGAGGAAGGGGGAGCGTTTATGAAACACACACATCCTTAAAAACGAGTGTGTGCGGGCCAGAGCGCGATCTCATTGGACGATTGAAGGCCTGCAAGTTTGAACAAGTTTGATCCTCATTGGGTAAAAATTTGATCCATCAGTTTCTGAGCTATTACAGAATTAAACACAATAAAATATTTGTTTCGAACATGTTCAAAAAAGTTACCTCATGATTTATTTATTTATTCTGGGAGAGGAGGGGTCAAATACTTTTTTTCTTGTATTTTTTTGTTTATTTGTTAATCTTGTTTTTATTTCCATTCAGTTTCACAAATGTTTTCAGCGGTTTTCATTGACAAGTGCTCAGTTAAACCCCACACCTACCCCGGTCCATCCTCCGTCTGTGCACTACACAGAAGGGAAATAAAACATATAATAACAAAAACAAACTCAAAAACAAGATGTAGATGAAGTGAAAACACACAGATATGGACAAAAACAGAAAACAAATAAGTCAAAATTCTCCTGATATTTTAGAAGCCGTGCAAAGATCAGCCTTTAGATTTTAAGATAGTTGATGTTATTAATATATAAGATCATAAATATGCTATGAAGAAGTTTTTGGTTGGTTTGCTTTAAGAAACCCAGGTCTGCAATAACATCCCATTCCCAATCCTCCTGACTAGGGCTGCAACATTCTGTGAATTTTCAAAGTTGGAAACTCTCCACAGGAATTTAAGGGAGTGGACTTGGAATTTAAGAAATTGAGGGTTGGCCATTTAAGCCAGTTTTATGCTCAATGTGTCTGCGAGTTCTCATCAAGCTGAGGTCCAAGTAGCTGATTTTCGGCGGGCCGTGCACATCCCCAACATTTCAACCGACTCAAATGCAGATGACAACAAGACTGGAAATGCACTCATTTATTGTCGTCAACAGCAACAATTCTGCAACGGCAATGAGAGAGTTTGTGGACGTGCATCCGTCTGTTAGGAAATCGTAACTGAGCCTTAACAGGGATTTAAAAAATAGTTGGGAAAATATATTTACCTCTGCCAAGGTGGTTGCTTTTGCCAGTGTATGTTTGTTTGTTTGTTTACAAGATTACACAAAACTACTGGACAGATTTTGCTGAAATTTTCAGGAGATGTTGGTAATGGCCCAACTTAGAAATGATTAGATTTTGGTGGTGATCCAGATAAATGCCATTAACAATGGTTCAATAAATGTTTAACTAATAATGATATCAACATGATTCTGAGTGCTAGGTGTGGGTTTTCAGGGTCAAGGAATCATATTATGATGGTAACTTTATCATAAAACTATTGCTTATAGATGTAAAAGCAATATGTGACCTTGACAGAGAGTTGTGCTCTCTGAGTGCTTTCTAGTTTATCATAATCTCAACTAAAACAACCAGATTTCATGGAAGTACACTTGAGAATATCTCTGCTGTTCCGCTATCACATGCTCACAGCACACTGTTTACTGCAGGGGTATTGAGGCCATGCCCCCTTCGTGCACTGTGCATTTCTCCATCACATGCACAGGTGATTTCTTGAACTCTGGACTATTGAGGACACTTTTGAGCCTGTTGACAAAAAGTGAAGTTGAAACTGATTGTTTAATATAATTTAAACTTGAAAAAGTTCTTCTTTCAGATAAATCTGCTCAAATGTTTTAAATGTATTAACACGCATGTCTGCACATGACAAAACAAAATGTTTATATTTATGTTTGGATGTGATACGGTTCATTTAAATTAAAACCAATTTCTAGTTAATTCCTATGAAACATTTCCAATTTGAAATATTTCCAAAATCCCCCTGCTTAAATTCTGATGGAAAGTTTTTGGAAATTTTCTGGACAATTTAGTTTATTATTCAGCCTCTTCATTAAAATACACTTTTTTTTCTTTTGTGACCACACCAGGATAATACTCTTGTAGGACCAGCCTTCAGCCCACCAACACCAGCAAAACCTTGTCTGTTTCCATCTGTTATGTAAGGAAATTCATATTTTAGACATTTTACAGAAGAAAAAGGCTCAGAGGTTAATGTCCTTAAATTCAGTGAGGCTGTTAAAACTTTTATCAATGCTTTTAAATTCCAGAGAAATATCTGCCTAAAGCCACTGAAAGCTATATTTTTAAAATGTATTATCAATTTATTATTTATAAGTGATAATATTCATCCCTGACACAACATTCATCAATGTGTTCTTGGAAAACAAAATTAATTAATCAGGGATGGATGAGGGGGCATGTCAGCCGTGTAAAGTGTATTTGACTACATAAATATTAGATTTTTATTTTAACAGCTGAGCAGCTTGTAAATAAAATATTAACAAATCACTGGAAAGTGAGCGAGCAGAGAGAGAGAGAGAAATGTTAATGTCACTAATTTTTGGTACAGAGCCGTGTTTGATTATGTTGCATGAACTCAAATTTAACACAACTGGCTCAGGTTATCAGGAGAGCAGAGCCCGGAGACGGTGTGATCACGCTTCATCAGCCTGGAGTGAACATTTAGAGCTGCATAAAGAGCTCACATCGGTTTATTATGATACTTTTCTCTTGAAGACAATAAATCTTTTTGTTTTTGTATTTCTTTTATATATTCAAATAAAGAGATTTTAACCGGTCCTGTGTTTCTGTGCAGTTCATCTTCATCTTCAGAGAATTAAGACAAAAAAATCATGATTTAATTGTGCTGTAAGATCCAAGGTCATGAGTGTTTCTGTTAAATAATCTCATAGTTCTGCTTTTGACCATGAAAGAGTCTCTCAGTGTGAATCTTCTCTGAGGATAAAGATGAAGTTTATTTTTCTGCAGCCTGCTGTTCATCTCTTTGTCTCACAGCAGCATTAACAGGCAATTAAACTAACTTCATGAGAGGAATCCATCTGGTCTCTGATGGTCCTGTTTGCTCTTGTCAGTCATAAAAAGGCTTCAATATTAAATTTGGTCTCTTTTATTACAAGATAAAAACACTGTGGAGCTGTATAAATTAAAATATTGATTGCTTATTAATTGTTTTCACGCTGTATTTATGGGTTAGTATTGACCTTAATGCAGAGCAGTGGAAAGCGGGATCATTTATTTGTTTTAATTTAAAAACCTTCAACAAACATAATGAGAGAGTGCAGATAAGAGAGCGAGTGCTGTGAGGTGAAGGGGAGCATAAATGTTCAGAGGAGGTTTATGGTACCAGAGGAACAGACGGTTCAAGTTTTTTGAGGTGAGGTTGTATGAGGTACATGTCAGCGGCACAAACATTAGGCACAGTGATGAAGGTCTGCTCTGTGTTTGTGCAGAAAGAGCCGGCATGGTAGCTAGAGCTATATGTAGCTGCAGAAGTGGTCGATAAATCCGTGTCATTCAAAGTACCGACGGGAGTATCGATTCTTGGTATCGAAGTAAGTAAAGAAAGTGAAATTTGTTTCTACAGCACCTTTCACTGATAAAAAGTGCTTAACAATGAAAAAATAATTAAACAGAGTAAATCACTCAAGAGCAGAGAGCAGAAAACAAGCAACAGCACAAATGGTCACATCATTCAAATTCAACTAAAAGCTTCTAAATCAATGTGTTTTCATCTGTTCTTAAAATTGTCAGTAGATTAAATGCAGCAGTAAACACGACCTTCATAATGGAGGTGCTACAGCCTGGATGGAGCGATCTCCGCCTGTTTTAAAGAGTACATGGGGGACCATCAGGAGTTTTTGGTCTGATGGTCTCAGAGGTCGTGCAGTAAATAGGGACACAAGAAGATGTAAAGGGGGCTTGTTGGACTCTAAAAGTTTGCACTAAAATCTTAAAACTAATAAGGAGTGAGGATAAACCAGTTAAGTGAGCTCTTCGCCTTGTGCCAGTCAAAGCTTTGCAGATGGTCAAGGGATGATTTTTTAATAATCTAAACAAAAAAAATCAAAAGTATCATTACTTCTATGAGTCAATACCTCTTAACAAAATGTATTTCTGATGCCAGGACACAGGGCCAGGATCTGTCATGTTATTGTGCAGACCAATCAGGCCAGGTGTGGGATCACATGCAGAGTCGACTCTTCGCCATTCATCACTCCGATCAGGGGTTTTCATACGATAAAGTTTAACCTAGCAAACCCCACACCCTGGGGCTCCGGTGTCCAAGGATGCCAACTACTTCAACTGCTGTTACAGACGGCAGTGCCCCAGGAGGTCAACCTGCATCTCCCCAACAACCAAACCAACTTCATGGTACAACCGGGACAGGAACCAGCCCCGTCTGGACCCCAGCCCAAGCCCTCACAGACTGAGCTAACTGACACCAGGTAAATAAAAGACACGTGATCAGTACAAGCAGCAGAAGTTTGAGGGTAATCCATGGACTGGACAAAGAACTGGACAAAGAACTGGACAAAGCCATGCGACGTCAGCTGCTTGATTATCACAGGAACCTTTAGAGCATCATCTCAACCACTCACATATATAGAGGTCACATTGAGGCGGGATTTAAGGCTGTCTGACCAATAGCGACTCCACAAGGTCATGCAGCCATGTCAATCATGTCACTACTTTCAAAACAGGGATCTTCAATAAAATAAAAACAGGAAAAAAGAAACAGGTTGTAAAGATGTTTGTTTAAGCAGTAAAAACATCAATTTCCCTGCACACAGTCATGTGACCTGCAGGGTTCCTGCAGCCAGCCTCTAGTGGACACTAAAGGAACTACAGCTTATGGCACTCCCACCTGAGCCTCCATTTTCAGACCCCGAGGTTACTGCTTGGGGTAACCACAGGTTCCACCAATCACAGACTTCGCATTAAAGCGGGGTACACACATAAGGATTTTCTAAATCTGAAGAGTTGTTTTATCTGTTAAAGAGCCCACACATGAAGATAAAAAATCAGGCGTTGAACAGTTTTGATCATACTGTGTGTGGTGTGCTCCGATAATCTCAACACAGCTCACCACACACATAACCATTCTGTCCCACCACCGAGCTAGAATCTAGCCCTCCAAGACAGAAGTCTGATCAAACATGATCTATCAAAAACCAAGAAGAAGAAACAGCAACAACTGGAATAAAATATTGAACAAGTTTATTATTAATTTATTCTTAATGTCTGTCCCGACCCGTTTGGGAGCCAATTATCAGGACAAATTCACTCTTAACACACCTCAGACCACAGGATCATTTTATAGGATAATCTTATAAAGCAGAAGATAATCTGGAGTTTGCTGTCCTTGGTTGGGAAGGGGGAAAGTCGGGACAAAAACAGCCCAATAATCTTATTTGAGTCTTTAACAGAAGCATAAATCATCACTTTAAATGCAGGTAAAGTGCAGGTAAACCACAAAAGGCTCAGGTGTACAAAGCCATGGAGATCATATGGAATAGAAAGAAGTAAAATGTACACAAACCAAAGAGGAAAAACATTTTAAACTATGAGGACAAAAAATATATATATATATAAAACCTATGCGACATCTTGGAAATTCAGAAGGCACCCACTGACAAATGAAAAAGGCTCAAGGACCACTGTGATGCTACAGGTGTATAAATTCATCTCAAACTTACTGTGCATCATAATTTAAGAGGGGGCATATGTGTGCTCATATTTGATGGTTATTATATTAAGGTTGATATGGCAGCATAGACTGTGAGGTGCTGTAGCTGATGGCGAATCCTGTCAGTGACTTTTGGGACATTTTTGGAACTTGAAAGGTAAATTAACCTCAGCAAAAATCTGGGGATCAGTCTCACTTTGGGGAAAAACATGGGTATACCTTCACAAAAACTGCTCAATCAATGTTTTTATTATATTTATTGTTATTCAGGGTTCAACACTTTAAAAAATGTTTGGCCCTTTAAATAAATCAAACCCACATTCATTCTCCACAGATAAAAGTTCAGTCATCTTTTTCTGGCTCAGTCCTCGGAGAGCATACTTCAGCATCACGTTATGATGTTAACAGAATAATTAGTACCTTGTATTTTATTTAAAGCCTGGAGGATTATCAGGTTGTCATCGTTATATCCCACAGGTCGCAGTAAAGAGAAAAAAGGGAGCTGTGGTTTGGCAGAAACAGAGACAAAGCCTCATTTCTCACCTTCAGTGAGTTCTCACCGTGTCCTTCCTCATGTGGTTTGAAATAACGAGACGAAGACGAACGTGTGAATAGTTCTGAAACATTTCCTCCTGCAGCGTCGCTGCTCTGACGCTGCAGACACACACATGCTCCGTCACTGTGAGCTAAACATGAGCTGTTCGATAAATGAGAAAACTGAACATCACAATCACTGGATTTTCAGAAAACTGGAGGCATTTATGATGTCAACGGCAGAATTCAGAGGTGTTGACCAAAAGCCTGATGTTTATTTGCACAGATGCTCATATTCTATAGAATAATTACGTAGCGCAGCATCTTCAGCGCTGAGCGTCTGGGGCAAACAGTTCAACTTTTGGAACAGCACAGCGCTTGTTAATCTCACTTCGTCCTCACTGATTGAGGAGTGATTACTATGATGCCTAATTTTGAGGGATCAGATTTCAGGTCTTTATCTGCTCTTAGTGGTAAAACATGATGTTTTAAAACTTATTTAGATGGTTTTGGGTGATTCAGAGGAAAATATGACAAACACAGAGCAACTTGAACTGCTTTGGGGATAGTGCCAAGGGAACTTGCGGTTAACTTTTGTAACTGTGATGTCCCGACATTTCGACTGTAGTGTAAAGCGATAGACTAAATTTGTTTGTCTTTTCACTTCTTGCCTCACTCCCGAATCTATGATAAGCAGATAGTCACCATTCTTTAGTCTGTGCGTTCAGTAACAAGGAAGCTCAAACACTGGGAGTCAATGGATATAGTTAGCCTGCATCTACCTATAGTTATCAGATAAACTAGACGTTTGTTTGTGAGCCATTCCTAAATTTGCAGGCAATTAGTATTTAATAATGTCTCGCAAACAAACGGCTCACTCACAACTGCGAATCAGTTCTTATCGCTCACTGAAAAGAGCTGTTCAAAAGACTCGAGTGCAAACCAACGCGGAAGTAGGTCAACAAAACAAAGCCCCTGTTTAGGAATAGAAGAAGATAATACGATGATAGTAGAAAATAATGTCACATAATGCGGTAAAAAATGAGTCACAACAAGCACACAGGACCATTTAGGGCTGCTGAGTTTATCTGATGACTGTAGGCAGAAGCAGGCTAACACTTCCCATTGACTCCCAGTGTTTGAGCTAAGCTAATTAGTGAGCTCTGCCCGTTTCTTCCTTGTTACTGCAGCACAGTCAAAAGAATGTAGTCTATCTGCTTGTCATGGACTCAGGAGTGAGGCAAGACACGAAAACAAGGAAAATAAAGACCATCTGTCAGAAACACAATCTGATCATTTACCACAAAGTCTAGCAGTCAACCAGTCACAACAGTCTGGGCCCACATGGGAAAGGGGCTCCAACCCTGGACCTCCACTTGGTCCATGTCTGCTGCATCACTGTTGCACAGCTGACTTCCAGCTCAGCTGTCCGTCAACCCTCACAAAACATTAAGCAGAGGCCGAGTGAGTCAGAGTCCCTGCGGTAATTACAGCTGTAATTATTGCAGGGTTATGGTCTCATGGAAATTAATGTGAATGTCTCGTTGCAGAGCTTTCATGGTGAGTCGGGCTGATGACTGACACAGTAAACAGGTACTATCCTAACAATCTTTGCACAAGAACATGCTTGAAAGCCCATTTTATCTTGGACCAAACAATCAAAATTCATGTTTATTTTCAAATTGTTTAATCACATTTTTTCATGCAGGTCCAGGGTGTCTGGACTTAACGCTCTGGGTATAAAAGGTCAGACTCCAGTGTGCAATAATCCATATTTAAATTTACAATATCTCAGATTTTCCACTTGTAAAATATCAAACATGTACATAACCACTGTAAATATACCACCTACTGTATACAATGTATTTTTTATTTTTATTTTATTTTACTTTGTTTAACTTTATTTTTCATTAGTAAGTTTCTTGCTTATATTTCTTCTGTATCCTGCAGCTGCTGTAAATTTGGAATTTTCCCCTGTGGGACTAAAAAAGGAATATCTTGTGTGACACAAAATTATTCAACTTCAAAGTGAGTGTGAAATGTCACTTCTTTTGTCACAAACACTAATGTTTCTACTCTGTCTTTGGTCGAACCATTAGGAACAAAGCGAGTGAGGGTGTGTGTGTGTGTTGTATGGGGAGCTGGTGTGTGTGTGCATGAAAAGCCTGAGGAGTGGATTAATCATTTATTGAAAACAACAGCAGAAACAAACAGAGCGTCGTCCTTCAGGAGGTGAACACAAACATCTCCGTCTTATTTGGTTTGTTGAACCGGAAGCTTCTGTTTGTCTCTTCGCCGTGCCATTGAACTGAAAACGACCACCAAACGTTCACATACAAAACAGAAGCATGACTAATCTACGAGGTTTTTAAACACAGCCCTGAAACAAGTGATTCAAAGCTCCAGTGAAGACGTGAAAATCAAGCGTCCATGTTATATTTATCTCAATAATCTAACTAGCATGATCACTTCCCCTGGTGCTGCAGCGCTGAATCATGAGCCTGGAGCCGGAGCGGTCACATTAAACCCACAAGTGGACCATTTCTGGAGACACCTGAAGCTCTTCTTCGCAGGTTTTACTGCTCTGGATGAGTCTTCTCCTCTGAGGGAACATCTCTCTCAGTAAAGAGTAGAGAGTAAAAATAGGAAGAAATGAAATATCCGTTTTATTAGCTTGATGAACTCCTCATTAGACTCCTATTAGCATTTGGGCCTCAGTCACCAACCTGCAACCGCAATTTCATGAGGTGGACTGGCAGCTAGCCAATCACAAGACAAACATATAGAGATGACCAACTAGGCACATTAACACTCACATCCTAGGGCAAGTTAAAGTCTGGTCAGGTTTGGTAGCACATGCTGGCTCGGCACTAAAGCTTTCATCATCCCTGACGTCTTGTCTGCATCACCAGCAATGTTAACCCTGCTTCCTCGTAGGTGTTCACGTGTGACTGAAGGTGAACTGTAGGCCCTTCAGCTGTGGTACCAACTGCCATAGGATCCAATTTAAAGTGCAGCCAACAAAACCTTTTCTTTTTTTCCTAAAGACATATCTTAGATGGAAATTTAGCAGTTTTGTGGACCAATCTTAGTCCAATTCTTGACAGTATAGTTCAAAGTATTACAATTTAAATAGCTTTTGTTAAATAAAATGCATTCTACCTGCTTTTTACAGAATTAAACCATCCTACCACAACATAACATCACTATGAATAAGTTCAGTCACAGGTCCAGCATAGACAAATGAAGGACAAAGAGAGTTAAAGCTGGTATCGACCACTATATGGGGCTGCAGCACGGGCTTTTTCATTGTTGTATCATTACAAATCAACAAGTTTATACCCAATTAAAAACTGCAAGAAAACAGAGAGAGTAATGTAGACTAAAGCTATGTCCGCACGTAGGAGCGTAATTTCCTCCTCTGTTTTTAAAAACATCCCAGTCTTCAGGAAAACACATAAATGCACTGTTTATAACCGGTTATTAAGACCATGATATGCACTTTTTTTGATATTTCTATGCAAAGCTCTTTCATTTTCATATTTATTCCTACCGCCATGTTTGACTAGCGTTACAGTTTAACTTGTGTCTGTGTTAACTGGTGATAGGAAGCGTGTTGACTAAATATTTCTTTGTTTAGGTTTTATTTTGAGTAACAGTATCTGATAATCTTTATAAAATCCTGTCGTTAAAAGGTTTTGAGGGTACTTCTGTTGGTCTCAACAACTTTTATAACCACTGCAACCACAGAGCAGGTAGCAAAGGGTCACCAGGCAACACGGTCACTGATAAAACAATAACACCAGGTCTCGTCCGAAATGTCGGCACCATTTATTTTTGTAGATTAGAGATCAGATTAGATTACTTTATTAATACCTTTGGACAAACTTCCTCAGGGAAACTGGGATTCAGCAGCAGTTCAGTATAACAGATTAAAAATATATATTTAAAAATGATAGCTCTAAACAAAAATGTAGATAAAAATCAAATAAAAATATATGGCTACTGGCTGGCTACTGCTCCTTCCAACAACAATCCACTGTAATCCAGCATCATAGTGAGGGAGGGGAGGAATGTCTGTGTTGGCCTGTAAACAGTCCAGTTATCAAGACATTAAAACAACAACAGTTCAACAACCGCAGCAGCACATGGAGGCAACAGTGAGAGTGTTGCAGTGATTATAAACTGGCGGCCCAGGGGCCACATCAGGCCCCTCGAGAATGATCAAATCAAGAAAATGTGCAGGTTGGAATAGGCTGTTTAAGGGCAGCTTTTGGCCATTTCATACCTTCAACTATTAATCCCACCTTCCTAAACAGTTACTGTTGAAAACAGTTTCAACAGGATCGACTTCATGTTTGATCTGCTGTATAGAAATCCACCTGTCAGTCAGTACCAGCCAAACCTTGAGAAGGACCATATTTCATGACTTTATTAACCCAGGCAATTAAAAATATGGAATATTTATAGGGACTGATCTCACTTTTAAAGGCTAAAAATTAGTTGATACAAGTCAAAAATTCAAAATGCTGAACTAACACCATGTTAATCATCTAAAATATGTTTATGTTTTTTTTAATCATTGTTATTTTTTTCAATCCAGCCCCCAAAGCATTTTCAAGAAAAAGACAGGACCTTGTACAAATGTAGTTGATGATGCCTGGCATAGCGTGAAATCACCCTCAGAAAGGACGCCGCTGAGTTTTAGGCCCAAACACTGGTTTAAAAAAATGTCACCTTAGCCAGCGTTTTCTAAAAAGTGCATTTTCAGTGACTTAAATTGCAGTTTATGTGTATACAAAAGGAGCCACCACCTTATCGCGGTGGAGGGGTAAGGGGGTCGCGGTCAATGGGGTCATTGCGTGCCCCAATGACCCCAGGAGCTATGTTGTCGGGGGCTTTATGCCCCTGGGAGGGTCACCCAAGGCAAACAGGTCCTGGGGGAGGGGCCAGACAAAGCGTGGCCCGAAGACCATTATGGAGAGACACAACAATGGATCCCAGTTTCCCTTGCCCGGACGCGGGTTACCGGGGCCCCACCCTGGAGCCAGACCTGGGGATGGGGCTCGATGGCGAGTGTCTGGTGGCCGGGCCTGCGCCCATGGGGCCCGGCCACCAGACGCTCGCCCGAAAAGGCAACATGGGACCCCCCTCCCATAGGCTCACCACCCGTGGAAGGGGCCAAGGTGGTCGGGTGCAGTGTGAGCTGGGTGGCAGCCAAAGGCGGGGACCCTGGTGGTCCGATCCCCGGCTGCAGAAGCTAGCTCTAGGGATGTGGAATGGTGGGGGAGGAGCCTGAGCTGGTGCGCGAGGTCGAGCGGTTCCGACTAGATATAGTCGGACTCACCTCGACACATAGCTTGGGCTCTGGAACCTGTCCTCTCGAGAGGGGCTGGACTCTCTTCCACTCTGGAGTTGTGGTGAGGGGCGCCGGGCAGGGGTAGCAGTGCTTATTGCTTCCAGGCTCGGGGCCTGTACGTTGGGGTTTACCCCAGTAAGCAACAGGGTAGCCTCCCTCCACCTTCGGGTGGGGGACGGAACCTGACTGTCGTTTGTGCTTATGCACCAAACAGCAGTTCAGAGTATCCACCTTTTTTAGACTCCCTAGAGGGGGTGCTGGAGAGTGCCCCTTCTGGGGACTCCCTCGTTCTTCTGGGGGACTTCAACGCTCACATCGGCAATGACAGTGCGACCCGGAGGGGCGTGATTGGGAGGAACGGCCCCTCCGATCTGAACCCGAGTGGTGCTTTGTTATTGGACTTCTGTGCTCGTCACAGACTGTCCATAATGAACACCATGTTCAAACATAAGGGTGTCCATATGTGCACTTGGCACAAGGACACCCTAGGCCGCAGTTCGATGATTGACTTTGTAGTCGTATCATCGGACTTGCGGCCGCATGTCTTGGACACTCGGATGGTGAGTTGGCTCCAATGGTGGGGAGGATGCCCGTCAGACCTGGCAGGCCCAAGTGTGTTGTGCGGGTCTGCTGGCAACGGCTGGCAGAGTCTCCCATCCGAAAGAGTCTCTGAGCGAAGTTTCTCCGGGCGAAGTTCGACCATGTGGCAGGGGAGGCAGGGGACATTGAGTCCAAGTGGGCCTTGTTTCGGGCCTCTATTGTTGAGGCAGCTGATCGGAGCTGTGGCTGTAAGGTCATCGGTGCCTGTCGTGGCGGCAACCCGAACCCGCTGGTGGACACCGGCGGTGAGGGATGCCGTCAATCTGAAGAAGGAGTCTTACCGGGCATTTTTGGCCAGTGGGACTCCGGAGGCAGCTGACAGGTACCGGCAGTCCAAGTGGAATGCGGCTTCGGTGAGGCCATGGAGAATGACTTCCAGACAGCTTCAAAGAGATTCTGGACTACCATCCGGTGTCTCAGGAGGGGGAAGCAGTGTGCTGTCAACACCGTCTATGGTGGGGATGGCGCGCTGTTGACCTCGACTCGGGACGTCCTGGATCGGTGGAAAGAATACTTCGAAGACCTCCTCAATCCTACCAGCACGTCTTCCAGTGCGGAAGTAGACCTGGGGGACTCTGTGGTGGACTCTGCTATCTCAGGAGCTGAGGTCGCCGAGGTGGTCAAAAAGCTCCTCGGTGGCAGGGCTACGGGGGTGGACGAGATCCGCCCAGAGTTCCTCAACGCCCTGGATGTTGTGGGGCTGTCATGGCTGACACGACTCTGCAACATCGCATGGACATCGGGGGCAGTACCACTGGATTGGCAGACTGGGGTGGTGGTCCCTCTTTTCGAGAAGGGGGACCAGAGGGTGTGCTCCAACTACAGGGGGATCACACTCCTCAGCCTCCCTGGGAAGGTCTATTCAGGGGTAGTGGAGAGGAGGGTCTGCCGGATTGTCGAACCTCGGATTCAGGAGGAGCAATGTGGTTTTTGTCCTGGCCGTGGAACTATAGACCAGCTCTATACCCTCCACAGGGTCCTCGAGGGTGCATGGGAGTTTGCCCAACCAGTCTACATGTGTTTTGTGGACCTGGAGAAGGTATTTGACCGAGTTCCTCGTGGGGTTCTGTGGGGGGTGCTCCGGGAGTATGGGGTAGCGGACACCCTGATACGGGCTGTTCGTTCTCTGTACAACCGGTGCCAGAGCCTGGTCCGCATTTCCGGCAGTACATCAGAACCGTTTCCAGTGAGGGTTGGACTCCGCCAGGGCTGCCCTTTGTCACCGGTTCTGTTCATTACTTTTATGGACAGAATTTCAGCTAGGTGCAGCCAGGGTGTTGAGGGGTTCTGGTTTGGTGACCTCAGGATCAGGTTGCTGCTTTTTGCAGATGATGTGGTCCTGTTGGCTTCGTCAGACCGAGACCTACAGCTCTCACTGGATCGGTATGCAGCTGAGTGTGAAGGGATGAGAATCAGCACCTCCAAATCCGAGTCCATGGTCCTCGCCCGGGGGAGGGTGGAGTGCCCTCTCCGGGTCGGGGATGAGATTCTACCCCAAGTGGAGGAGTTCAAGTACCTCGGGGTCTTGTTCATGAGCGGAGGAAGGATGGACTGGGAGATCGACAGGCGGATCCGTGCGGCGTTGGCAGTGATGCGGACTCTACACCGGCCCGTCGTAATAAAAAGGGAACTGAGCCACAAGGCGAAGCTCTCGATTTACCACTCGATCTTCACTCCTATCCTCACATATGGTCACAAGCTTTGGGTAGTGACCGAAAAAACACGATCGCGAGTACAAGCGGCCGAAATGAGTTTCCTTCACAGGGTGTCCGGACTCTCCCTTAGAGACAGGGTCAGAAGCTCGGTCATCCGGGAGGGGCTCGGAGTAGAGCCGCTGCTCCTTTGCGTTGAGAGGAGCCAGATGAAGTGGCTCGGGCATCTGGTTAGGACGCCTCCTGGACGCCTCCCTGGCAAGGTGTTCCGGGCACGTCCCACTGGTAGGCGGCCCCGGGGAAGACCCAGGACACGCTGGAGGGACTATGTCTTGCAGCTGGCCTGGGAACGTCTCGGGATCCCCCGGGAGGAGCTGGACGAAGTAGCTGGGGAGAGGGAAGTCTGGGCTTCCATGCTTAGGCTGCTGCCCCCGCGACCCGACCACGGATAAGCGGAAGACAATGGATGGATGGACAAAACCCTCAGAAAAGTTGTTTCTAAAAATACCTGCCAACATGTGGACGTCAGGCTGAGACACTCAGGCTACATTTCCATCGAACAGTTCAGTGTGGCTCTGTATGGTACAAAATGACTGATGTTTCTCTCAAATATAGTGAAAGGTGCCCAAATAACTGATCTGTGCTGTCCCACGTTTTTTGGCACCCTGTCGGCGAGTGAACCAAGCCAAGCTAAAAACGCTGATTGGTCGCAAGAATCGTCACTTCCTGTGTGACAGCAGCTTAAGTGGGGTACACACATAAAGATTATCGGGCTGTTTTTGTCCCGACTTTCCCCCTTCCTGACCAAGGACATCCACAAGGACGGCAAACTCCAGATTATCTATCTGTATTATAAGATTATCCTATCAGATCATCCTGTGGTCTGAGGTGTTAAGAGTGAATTTGTCCTGATTATTGGCTCTGAAATGGGACGGGCTGACAATCGTAAATATTAAACTTGTTTAATCTTTACGACCAAAAATCTTCATGTGGGGGAAAGTGGACAACTCCCAATCATGACTCTATGAATTGTGACGTGAATGTAGCCAATCAAGAAGCGAGCTGACGTAGGCGTAAATGCAATATGTATAGTGTTTTTATCATAGTGATCTTTTAGTATGCATTAATTCTGTGCAATATTATGGGGGCATTTGTGGAGCAGCCCCTGAGTCCAGGACAAATTTCCCTGAGTGGGACAATAAAGTATATTTAATTGATTGACTGATATATAAAAACAAACATGGCCGACCTTAAACATAAACATTAAGTTGGTTGGACCTCAGAAATGGAGGACCAGCTCACGTGTTCATGCTGTCTTGAGGATCTTTCCCACAGTCTTTCTTTCATTTAGTTCGAAAAACGCACCTCGGCATGGTTAAATCATCCGTGAATCCAAATGAGTGACTTCCTATGACTTCTGCCATGAAGAAGGTCCGTACAGAACAATGCTGCGTGGAGTTGCACGCCTTATTTGCTGCTGTTGGAGAGGAGGAAGTGCAAACAGTGCAACCCTCGTCTTCCTGCCCCAGGTGAGGGTACAGCCGGCAGTAAAACGTCTGTGTACAGATCCAAACCATGTCCTGTACAGACCCTGTAAAGAACTTTATTTATATCACATTAATGAGCACAGTCTCTGCCAGAGTGTCACGCCAGAATTAGCAAAGATGTTGGCTCCTGTCTCCCGTTGAGTGCATGTGCACCCCTCTCTCCGATATACGAATCTGCCTCTGCCTCTGGAGACTGAGCAAATGGTTGGTCATTCCCTCGTGCACATCCACATCTCTACGGCGCCGTGAGCTGACGCAAAAGTCCTGTCCTCTTTGGATTGATGTGAATGTGTCCAGGTGTAATGATGGCAGAGTTTGGCTGTGGCGCCTTTGTGTTTATATGTGGCACAGTTTTAACTTTGCCTCATAAAAGTGCTGTAAAGTCATTATGAGCATGGATACCAACACTCTACAGTGATTTAACTCTGAGGAATAAAACAGAAGGAAGAAGAAAATGAAAGACTGTCTGTGTTCATGTACAAACACTTATCAGTGTTCATTTTGTTGACTAATTATTTTCATCAGTCGTCAACAACCTTCTTTCCCCTGATGAAAACTAGATAGTAACTAATAAAAACAAGTGCACATGGACAAAAACTCAAACTAAATTAACTGACATTTTCATCAACAAATAAAAACTAGACTCAAATGTTTGACAGAGACTTAATCCAATCAGACCTAATTTGGTCATGTAGAAAGTAGGGACAAGTTAGGAATATATCCAATCACAGCTGCCTTAGCTTGGTGGTGGTGGGATAAGTTGTGGAGCGATCCAATCAGAGCTCCTCTCTTTATGAATTGATATATTCATGTAGAGCAGGTTCACTGTTTGTTGTCAGTTCTGGTATTGTAACTGAGATGCTCTGCCAGGTAGCCTAAATAAAGGTGACTGCATTTCACACAAAAGTTCAATTTGTTTCTGTTCATTTATACATTCAGACTTTACAAGCATTCAATAAAGGGTTATTAGATGTTTGATTTTATCCAAGTGTAAAACATGACTTCAGAAATTTAAGGAAACATAAAAATGCCTTACCCTTTACACTTCATATTTTAGTCGACTAAATTTACAGCAGATTTCATCGACTAAAATGTTGTGAAATTTCATCAACTAAAACTAGACTAAAATTAAAACTGGAAGATATTTTAGGCAAAAGACTATAACTAAAGCTAAATTAAAAAATGCTGTCAAAATTAACACTAACATGTATGTGAGTGTTTTAGATCTTCAGCTTGAACATGTTTGTGTTGATAAAATCGACTTCATATTCTGATTTAAATCAGATTAATATCAGCAGAGTTCACGTTTAAGACTCTGACACACTGATTATTGTTCTTAATTTTTTAAGCTTTGTCAAACTTTCTCTGCTGTTAAAGTTTGTTTTTTATGTTTCTATGCTGAACAGCTTGAGTTTTCTGAATCATGCCATATGCATCATGACCAGAAATTTAATTCATGAATCTGCTTCAAACACCGAGGAAGCGACAGCAGGAGGCGAAAATGAGATCTGAAAAACATCCATGACATTAAACATACAAAAATACATCCTCCTAACATCAGCCTGTTAGCCTGGACCCATACAGACACTTAAGAGTGCTAACGTTAACTCTGATAGTGCTCATTTGTCTATGCAGATTTTGTAGTGAACATCCTACATGTGGCCGTCATGGTGGCGCAGCAGGTAGTGCACGTGCCTCACAGCAAGAGGGTTGCCGGTTTGATCCCCGTGTCAGTCAGGGCCTTTCTGTGTGGAGTTTGATTGTTCTTCCTGTTCATGTGTGGGTTCTCTCCGGGCACTCACGCCACCTGTGACCCCCGATATATGACCCTTACTCATCACTGCATCAGTAAATAAAAGTTTGAGTGTGATGAGCCTCCACAGACAAGATAAATATCTTTAACCACAATCTAAAGACTCATTTATTCAGCCTGTAGAATTTCATCGTTTCAGTGATTAGTATTATTATTCAGTGTGAGTATCTCTTTTTACATTATTTACTGATAATTTAAGTTTTAAATTTTATTGTCTAATGTTTGATTATATTTTTAGTATTTGCTCATATTTCTTAAAATGATATTGTGTTATCTTTAATCAGTTTAGATTTTTAAAAATCTTTTAACATTTTTTTAATGTATTTTTTTTTCATTTTATTTACTTCTGTTGGTTGATACTTGTTTTAACTGCTTCGCATTTCTCTTTTTTTCTTTTCCTTTTAGATTTTTACAGTCATCTTGGTTTTATCATTTCTTTTACCTAGTAGATGGACCTCAGCTGAGTATTTGCTAATTAGATGTGAGAAATATCCATGATTGTTATCACATGTGTATATATATCTTGTGTCAATAATTTTTCTGCCTCCATTTAAATCACAATCAAGTCCACTGCAATTGACTTTGTATGAAATGTGCTACAGAAATAAAGTTTGATTGATTGATTGAAAGAAAATCAAGTGCTTGAGCACGGATGAAAGAACCTGCCCATATTATTGCCCAGAAAACATAATTACTATGGAGTAGTGCGAAGACATAATAAATTAAAAATACTGTAACTCAAAAAGGTGAAGGAAAACATTCTCTGTAAACCCAAAGAAATGGGTCATTCCCCACATTAACTCCCCTCCAAGTTTCCAGCTCTACATTTAGCAGCTTTCCATCACAGGAAAGTAAAAAAAAAATGAAAATTGAATAATCAAAACTGCAGAAAAAAGCTGCAGGTTTGTTTTCTGTGTAAGGTTATGCACATAGCAGTTATTCAGGGGTACGTACGTTCTATTTATGTTCATTTGTCTTAAACTTGGAAGCCCCTTTATTTTGTTTTAATGCACTTTTTAATGATTGGAATAAGAAACATTTTGACTGCACTCACACCAGCTCCACGTGAACAGGTCTGTGAGTGTGGACCCTGGTGCCTGGTACTGTGAGGACATCCTCAGAGAGAAACACTGATTCAAAATGAATGAATTACAGGCTGAAGTGTGTAGAAATACAGAGCAGGACGAGCCCGTAAATCGGAGCACAGTCACCTCCTTTTTGTGGTCCAACAGCCGCCAGTACAATAAAAAAAAAAACATGAAGATGATGGAGATGAAGGAGGAGGATCCTCTCGGAGGAGCCTCACAGGTTGCTTAGAAATCTTTTGGCAAAGTTACAAGAGCTCATTAAGAAGGAGACAACATGATACTCAAACACTTAACCATCAAAACACGGACGAGGTGAATCATGCACCGCGGCGTCTTGGTGACACTTCAGAAATAAAGGAGAAAATGTCCTGAATGCCAGAGAGTCCACACATCACAATCAGGATTATAGGTCCATTAGAGCACGAGCAGGAGCAGCTCCCTGTCACACCACCTGATCAGCATTAATTCATCTTAATTACTGACTCAATCAGCAGCAGCATGGCGACATGATGACTACTTAACAACCAATTAAAGGTGATTTACAGTGCAGCTCCTGACCCAGAGACAGTAATAGTGCTGAGGCCGGAGACATCAGCTGCAGCTCCAAATACGACTGCATCCTCCTGAAGGGTTTGTCCACAGTGATCATTCATCTGCTGTGGGGTCTGAGGCAGATTCTTACTCTGCTGTTTCCTCTCTGATAAGCCTCTCACTGTGTTTGAATGCCTCTTTCTCATGGTCGAGTACTTCTGTGCACAAGACCTGGACCTCTCCCCCTCCTCACAGCACCAGCAGATGCCTAATAAGCTCGTTCAGAGGACTCGACTCAGTTTAACCGTCACTCCAGGAGGGAGTGTGTACTAAACTGAAAACCAGTTTCAGTTTCATGGAAAGACTTTGCATGATGAGAGGGAAAAGGACTTCCTGGTTTGCACTTATAGTTCAAGCTATAAACTCGCAAAGCATTCTGGGGTGTGCTTTAGAACAATGATTCTCAACTGGTGGGTCGCAGACCCTTTTCCAGCGGGTTGCGAGCCTTTGCCTTGGCAAAAAATGGTTAGGAAAAGAAATCCTGTGCTTTTATTTTGAAGGGGAATTTTTATGCACTGCAGTGCTGTCTATTCACACTCCTCAACAATAGGTGGCTATAATACCCTGTGATGATCATTCACACATGTTTTAATAGTACCACTTTTTTAGGTATATTTTATAGCTACATGTTTTTAAGTCTTCTTGGAACAATGTCTCAAGAGCTGGACTTTTTTATTTTATGTTTGTTAGTTCTGTTAAAAATGGCTGAAGCTACTCAAGTGTTTTGTGTGATCAACAGCTTACTTAGCACTACTAATTGAATATTATTAACCCAGGGCTATTCAGTACTGATGCAGGGTTATCACAGCTACAGCTACATTTATAGTTTTGAAATGTTGTGTCTCAAGATGCACTTTTAGGCTGTAATTAAAATGCTGCTAATTCAGTGTGAAGCAGAATATTTCCCTCTCTCGCCTCTCCACTTGCAGCTCCTTTTGATTTGTCATTAAACTTTTTTTTGTGTCTTGGCATGTTGTAATATTATGTACTACATCAGGCTCAAACTGCTCGATCTTTTCATTAAATACATTTAAGAAATTAAAAATATTTCTCCATTCGGGCTGCAATTTGTCATTAAGGGATAATGGTGGGTCCCAAAGCCAGCCCAGTTGAGAACCACTGCTTTAGGAAGTCCACTTTCAGAGGCGTTCTTCCCCTCGTTACGTGAAATTAATCTCTTAAGCAGAAACGTTGGTTTGCTGTAGTGAGTTCACCTCAGTAAAGTTTTGTCGACCAGATTCCTCAGTTCTGAAAGGGAAGGGACACTAATTGATAGAGTGATTGATTGGTTGATTGATCGATAAGTTTATACAAACATAAAACAAAAAGCAAAATAAAAGTACAGATAGAAAAAAAAAGAAAATTAGCACCTGGATAAACTTTACATGTCTGAAAAGGAGCGAGAAGAAGTCAAAACTTAACTAATCCTACCCCCTCTCCATCAATTGATAACCTATTATTTAGCTTCCCAATCTTTATAAATAGATTAGATTAGATTAGATAGAACTTTATTAAACAAAATGCAAATTAAAATAAATCAATAAAATAATAATAAGAAGAAGAAGAAGAAGAAGAAGAAAAAGAAGAAGAAGAAGAAGCAGAAGAAGACGAATAACAATAATCTACATAAGAATAAATAAATAAAAATAAATATATCTCTGAAAAATGAAAGAAATATTTGATGAATTATTAGCTTTCTACAAAAATAAAAGTCTGATTGCACAAACTGTGTGATTCAGGTGGCCTTAGCTCTAATAGCACGCCTCTATTGGAGCTTTCTGTTGCTCTAAAGCCGACTGATGCGTGATTGGTCGATACATCTCTGACTAACCATCTGCAAAAGACAGACACACTTCAGATTTTAAAATCACAACCCCTGTGCACTCCATGGCTCTGCAGTGACATTCACACTGCTGTTTCAAGCCGTAATATTTATGGACACCATTTTGAAGGTCCCAGAGTTGGAACAGGGGAACGAGTTGATGCCACATTTGCTCCGTCAGAGGTTTGATATCGGAGAGATGGTGATGTGCCGACTCAGTGGGAGACAAGAGTGTAGTGAGCGAGTGTCTCTGCCTCTGTGTGCAGGGAGCACTCAAAGACATTAATGACATTAACCCATTTATGCCCAAGTTTTTTTCGGAGTTGTAAGGCATATAATTTTATCAGCTGAGTCCCTCTTAATCATGTTGTGTATTTCTTTATTCCATTTTGTACTTTGTTTTAAAGAAAATAGCATTTTTATGACTGGCAACAATTGTTGCCAGTAGTCACATAGCTTGTCGCTTGGTAAATGTCACCTAATAATTATAATAATAATAATAATAATAATATAGTAATAACAAATAACAAAAATAATAACAAATTATATACAATCATATATAACAAATAACAAAATAATAATATAGTCATAATAAATAATAAAACTATAATTTTAATTATAGTATTGTAATTTTGTTACAGAATGAAAAAAAAAGTGTCTTTATTGCAACATTTCTAAGTGCAGTGTTTAGTATGGTGATTGCTTTTGGGGTAAGAACATGTGTGCATCCTTGAGATAAAAAAATAATAACAATAACACCCTACTTAGCTTGTGCCACCCACATGCTCACATGGGTGCATAGCATACCCAGTTCATGCTTTATATCAGACCATATGGTAATAAATTTACATTAGGTTTCTAAAGAGACAAAGGGCTTTAAATGCTCTCATGCAACAAGGTTTTGGATTTTTTTTTTAATGATACTGTACTTCAGTACATAATTATAAGTGAAATTTACAATTTTGAGTAATTCCATTTCCAAAACTAGAAAGCAGTGGGAGAGTGCAGACCTCCGCCAAGCGCCACAGTTCCCCCTATTTGTCATTTGCACCATAAATATTAGTCCCACATTTATTTTGACTACATTTTTAGATTCCTTGACCATGAAAACATACCATTGGCAACTGAAATCATAATGATATCAACATTAGTTCAGCAGTTATTCACGAAAATCGCATTTTCCGTAATGGCGGTTTTCTTCTGGATCGGATTGCTTCCAAAATCTAATCATTTGTTCCTTATCCCAGTTCAGACATTCCCTGAAATTTCATCAATATCTGTTCATTGGCTTCGGGGGGCATTGGCTATGGTAAGTACTTGTGTGTCAAGAAAAGTGCACCTCCAACTGCACATCAACATTTTTTTTACCTCAGTGAAACACAAGCTAATGTAAGTAACAGAGAAAGATCGCTTAGCAGCTAGCAGGAAAATGATTTATGGTAACATATCAAAATTCTATAGACACAGGCCTTGAATAACTGTGAATTTATTTAGCTTGGGAGAGTATTCCAAGAGGACTCAAATGCGCCGGTGTACCTCATTCTACAATTTGAAATAAGAAAATTATGAGAAATCCTGCAGACAGTGTTTTCCTTTAGTTTAGCGACAAGCTATGTGCCCACTGGCAACTTTTGTTGCCACTCACGGAAATAAGCCCATGAACAAAAAAATATTTATCCCAGGTACAATTTTTGGGGGGAGGGTTACTCTAGAGACTTGAATGATTAAATAATTATAAATATGTTTTGGGGGAAAGCATTAGAAATTTATGAAAATGACCTCCTTCCAGGACGATTCGCATCAGCCATGTGTTCCGCCGGAAGGAGCAGGAAGCAGATGATGTCATGTGACAGGAACCACTTGGAAACTATTTTTTATAAACCAAAATCTTTATCTAAGTTGTCTACTAACACATAAGTGGAAAAACTTGCATTAGTACCGTTAAGATTTTTTGTTGTGAGTAGAAAATGACAGTGATACACTTCGGCAACAATTGTTGCCGGTGGGGCAAAATGGGTTAAAATGACAAATAAATCTGATTGACAAGAGCTGTGACCATGTGCTGATCAGGGGATGTGCGTGTTCAGTGACTGTAAATCCTTCAGGCCACTTTTGGTTATTACTGATTGTTTTTTTGTTTTTTTTGGTTGTTGTTTTTTTTTGCAAACATTTAACAGGACATACAAAGGATTAAAGTACAATACAAACAGAACAAAGAAATAAAAAGAAATTTGAAAATACAGGAGAAGATAATAAGACAATAACAAGAAACAAAAACAAACAAAAAAACAAGACAGTGATAGTGATAAGAATAAAAAGGCAAACAGGACAAATAAGAAAACACAAACGAGACAGGAGGAGTAGGGGTTTCAGTCAAGTGTTTGTATGACAAAGAGTACTGTTGCTTGAGTGTGTGGGCGAATAACATTAAGTGGTATAAGGGCAAAAACTTGTATAGAATAATAAGGGTAAAAAAATAAATATGACTGATTATCACTGATTGTTAAGAAAATAACATTTAATGGTTTTAAATGTGGTGCTAGCAAAGGAATAATACAGCAACATGCTCAAATATTGAGCAAAATGATCCCATGGATGGATAGACAGGTCAAGACTTCATTGATCCCAAAGGGTCATGCTTGATGGGGTCAAGGGTCATGGTCATATATGTGCAGATAAATGCTACGTGGCCGCTCAAACGTGTCACGTAGTCTCTCCCTCCGTTGTAAACAAACTTCAGAGTTACGAGCGTAATTTTCAGAGCTGCTTCTAAAAACAGCTCCTCTCTGGAGGTCAGATCAGCATTTACGGAGACATGAGATAAAAAGTGCGTAAAGACAAAACTGGAGCAAAAGTGTGATGTTTCTGTACATGTATGGTAACCATAGGAACTACTCTGCTCACTCTCTTAAAGCCCATTACTGATCCACGACCACTACTCGCAGTCTCATTGTATGGAGGACTGCTCCTGCTTGTCCGTCTTTGTGAGGAGAGAGAAAAGGCGGTCGATACAAAACAGAATCTCCAACCTGTGCCCTTTCAGCATAAATGGAGCAGGAAGAGATTAGTCACAAACACTCCTTTACGGCGTCCTCCAAAGTAAACTTCCTGGCCTTGGTCCTTGAAAGGCAGAAAGACGCAAAGAAAGAAAAGGACAGAAACTCCTGGTGCAAAGACGGCGTGGATTTCAGGCCCAATTCTCTCTAGAAAAAAAACAACCAAAGTCTTGATTTAGACTTTTGTGCCTGATGTCACAGTCTGTCACAAGTCCTCTTCAGCAACAAACACAATCCTCTGTTCTTCGAATGAAATGCCCATCAGAATCAGAATCAGAATCAGATTCACAATCAGAATCAGTATCAGAATCAGATTCACAATCAGAATCAGAATCAGCATCAGAATCAGCATCAGAATCAGAATCAGAATCAAAATCAGAATCAGAATCAGCATCAGAATCAGAATCAAAATCAGCATCAGCATCAGCATCACAATCAGAATCAAAATCAGAATCAGCATCAGCATCAGCATCAGAATCAGAATCAGCATCAGCATCAGCATCAGAATCAGCATCAGAATCAGAATCAAAATCAGAATCAGAATCAGCATCAGAATCAGAATCAAAATCAGCATCAGCATCAGCATCACAATCAGAATCAAAATCAGAATCAGCATCAGCATCAGCATCAGCATCAGAATCAGCATCAGCATCAGCATCAGCATCAGAATCAGAATCAGAATCAGAATCAAAATCAGAATCAGAATCAGAATCAGAATCAAAATCAGAATCAAAATCAAAATCAGAATCAGAATCAGAATCAGAATCAGCACCATAATCAGAATCAGAATCAGAATCAGCATCAGAGTCAAAATCAAAATCAGAATCAGAATCAGAATCAGCAGCACTTTCTTAACCATCAAGGGGAAATTTGGTTGTTTTAGTTGCTCTTATACTCAGCATAGCAGCAGGAATATCAAATAAAGACATTAAAATAGAAAAGAGACATTAAAATTTAGTAAAAATAAATGAATAAATAAGTAAGCAGGATGCACATGCAGAATCTTTTTTTTTTAATAATTATGAATGTAGATATATAGATTTTGCCTTGTTAGCTGCAAGGAAATGCATAGCTTTAAACTGGAAAACATCTAAAATGCCATCAACAGGCCAATGGTGGAGTGAACTCTCAAGCTACCTCGTCACCGATAGAATTTACTACAAAGCAAAGGCAGAACTTCAGACTTAACAAAAATATGGCCTCCTCATATGAATTTTGACTTTTAAATGATTTACATTAATCTACAATCAAGGGACTACAATAATAGTGAGGTTTGACTGCATTACCTGTGTTTTTTTTGTTTGTAAGTGTAACATGCAGAATCTTTAAGCCATATCAACTTTTTTAAGAAGAAAAAAATAAATAAGATAAGTAAAGTGACACTATGAACAAAGCCAAGGAAATCACACTATTAACATTGACTATATTAACGACAGCACTGTTTGACAGTCGACCACATTTGACCAAAAGGCAAAGTTTGGCAGTCTGGATGTTGCACTGGATATTACATTTGCTTATTAACTTATTAACAAATACCAGAGGTGGAAACAGTGAAAAATGTTTATTCTTCAGGACCTGATGGAGCAGTGACATTATAGAGGGAAGTCATACAGTCTGATGGCTGCAGGCAGGAATGACTACTAAAACCAGCTGAGAGGCGAGGACTATTGTAATGTACCACTGTGACATCACAATGACTCAGAATCTGATTAGACCATCAAATTTCATATTTTCAGTCTAAGATTGTCCACAAACAAAGACCTGACGCATTTTATTTCACATTTTGTCAACTAGTAGGTCAACCAATAACCTAACTTTACACTTATGGGCCACTTTATTTGGTACACCTTGCTAATACTCAGTTTAATACTCAGACCCCAGATCTGAGCTCTGAGACATGAAGCTGTTGAAAGTCTCCATCAGAAGATGGTCCACTGTGGTCATAAAGGGATGGACTCGTCAGCAACAATCCTCGGGTAGGCTGTGGGGTTTGAACCATGCTCAGGTGGGACTAAGGGGCCCAAAGTGTGCAAAGAAATGGAGAAGAATGGGGATTTCTTGTTGATTCCTGCGGTCAGAGGAGAATATCCAGACTGGACTAAAATAATCACCTTTTACAAGCAAAGTTTGCAGAAGACCATTTCTGAACACTCAGCTCATCAAATCTTGAAGCAGATGATCCACAGCAGCAGAAGACCACACCAGGTGCCACTCCTGTCAGCTGATAACAGGACACTGAGGCTACAGCTCACAGTTTGGACTTGGACCACAGAAGACAGTGAAAGTGTCTCCTGGACTGAAGAGTCTGGATTTCTGCTCATTATTCAAATGGTAGGCTCAGGGTTTGGTGTGAACATCATAAAGCATGGATCCATCCCGCCCTGGATCAGCGGTTCAGGCTGCTGTTGGTGGCCCCTTAGTCCCACCTGAGCATGGTTCAAACCCCACAGCCTACCTGAGGATTGTTGCTGACCATGTCCATCCCTTTATGACCACAGTGGACCATCTTCTGATGGAGACTTTCAACAGCTCCATGTCTCAGAGCTCAGCTCATCTCAGACTGCTTTCTTTACTGTACTCCAGTGGCCTCCACAGTCACCAAGTCTCAGTCCAATAGAGCAGCTTTGGGATGTGGTGGAGCATCTGCAGGAGCTGTGTGATGCTTTCATGGAGATATAGACCAACATCTCTGAGGAAGGTTTCAGCACCTTGAAGAAGGTGCTGAAGAAGGAGATCCAACCTGGTAATGTTGTCCCTAATAAAGTGGCCAGTGAGTGTGGATAAACACTCACATGCTGGGACGTCTTCTGATGGATCTTCATGTTAGTTTTTACTTCCAGCTCCTTGTGGACCTGCTCAGAGATCAGAGGACCAAACTCAGCTGTGATGAAGTGGCCCGGTGCACTCTCCTCAGACGTCTGCACTAATTAGTCAGTTTAACGACATTATGAGTAGATGATGTTTCACAGCCTGCTGTCTCCTCCCTGTGGGACTGTCCTACTCTGGACCGATGTGTTAAAGGGCCTGACGGACTGAAGGGGGAGCAGCTCTGGGTGATCACAGCTGCTCCATAGATTCTCACACAGCTGTCTCCTCTGTCTCAGCGTCCATTCACTGAAAAAACATGTAATGATATCAAAGTGCTAACAGGCTCATGAAGCCTCTGCTCTGAGCAGTTTGTTTATGAGCCGTCTGCACCTCCACGCCACTGCACACAGCTCTGCCATCATGACAGTCTCATCTGTGGAGGATGTTCCTGCACAGGAGCTCATGTCAGAGCTCGAAGAGCTCAGAGATCAGGAGGGAGAAAAACAAGACGAAGAAGCACTTCAAGAAAAAAACTGAGCTCGAGTGAACTGCTGAGCTCAAGCCTAAATAAAAGTTTTTCCTCCTTTGTTTATTATTATTATCATTATTATTTAGGCATTTTGTGCCTTTATTGACAGGAGAGGGAGAGACAGGGGATAGGCTTGTGAAAGGGGGCGAGAGAGTGAGGGAGGACACTCTGCAGACTGGCCACAGGCTGGACTCGAGCACGGGCCGGCAGAAGCATGTATATGGGTCATGCCTGGTTACCAGTCCACCAAACCAGCACCTCCTCTTTCGTTTTTAAAAATGATCCACAGGCGTGAAGATTTTATCCCCGTCCACAAAAAAGTGCATAAACTCAGTTTTAAATGCTGCTTATTACCGTGCACAAATGTTGATGATGTGCAACTTTTTTTCTTTTTTGTTGTGAAATTTCTGTACAAAACAGTTTTATTTTCATTTTCTATTCGAAGCACGAGTAGGGGAAGACACTTCGCAAACTGGCCACAGGCTGGATTTGAACCCGGACCGGCTGAAGCATGTATATGGGTCATGCCTGACTGCTTATTTAGTTTATTTGACAGGGACCATGCACAGCTCAACTGTTGAGCCAGAGTTAGATATAAAGCTACTTAACATCTGTGGTCCCGGAGCAGGAAGTCAAAAACATTTAATAAAATATTTATAAATTATTTATAACAGTGTAAATACGTCAAAGTTATGGAAAACCATTTGAGTATAAAAAGTGATATCGACGATATCAACCGTTGTTCAGCTCTACTTGTTTTCTAATTTGTAGTACATGTACTCAATTTTGGTCAACTAGAGCACCAGTAGGCTTTACTATTGAAGCAAAAAGTGTCACTAGTACTACCAGTAGACTAAAAACAGTCTACTAGTAAGATATTTTGAGTTTACTAGTAGTACTAGTTATCTAAAATATTGTTTTACAAGTAAATGTTTTGGTGCACTAGTGCACCCGTAGACCTTACTAGAAAAGCAAAATTGCTAACTAGTAGAAAATTATGTATTACTGGTACTATGCCAGATTTAAAAAATTATTACTAGTAAAAACTCAGAGCTTTACTTTAGATTTTGTCCTGTATGCTGCAGCAGTAGCACCTGCCTACTACATTATCTGATTGGCCTGTAATGAATGTGATTGACAGAATGATCGTCCAATCACCTGCTGGATACTTACCTTAAAATGTGATGGTCACCTTGGTCAGTGGTTTGGTGGTCTGGCTCCAGGGTGTGCCTGAGGTCCCACTCTCTGGACCAAGCTGCTTCAAGTCCACGCCATGATGACCACACAGATCGACCCAAACAGGAAGTTAGACCTGGGAACACAGGGCATCTGGTCATTTTAACAGCAAATGGACTTTGGGGTGTCCTGCCGTTATTTCTACAACTCAAATCAGGGAGAACCAGATCGTGATGCTTGAATGTTGATCTTTCATTCTTGAATGATCTTGTGAACTCATGGACTTTGAATCCAGCTTCTCTGAGCTGAGGATGTGTATGCTGACTTTGAGTTTGAACTTCATTCTAAACATTTAGACTTTTTTTCTCAAAGCTCATAATGAAAATAAAATCTTCCTCCTTGTAATATTTTGGTTCCTCTGCTTGGCCCCGAAACTCCTCCGTCAAAAACATCTTATGTCTCATTTGCATAATCACAGCGAGCTCCAAAGCCACCTGCTCCTTCATCATCGACAGCTTCTGCACATAGTAGCAGAGAGTTCACGCAGGTTTGAAAAGGTGTCCACAGTCTGTTTCATCTTCCCTCGTTCTTCACCTCCATCCTGAGTTGGGCCCCAGGTCTTCACTTGGTCTGCCCTGAGCTCCTGAGCCTCTGACCTTGAAACAAAGACGGGCTGAAGTCTTACGTATGAATGTTTTCAGCAGGTCCTCCCACTGTACTGAGCGTGCTCAGACCTCGCTGCTGTTTGTCTCCATCACAAAGAGACCTGAAGGTGTTTACGGCTGTGTGGAGCTGGAGATCTGCTGAGGAGAGGAGGACATGCTGACATGTTCCTCAGAGAATAAAGAGATCATTGTTGCAGTGTGCTGATGGATGCATTAGTGTTCACCTTGAGAGCAAAGGTCATTATTCTGTTAGGAAATGAAAGCCGGGACAGAAAGATGCAGTTATGAGACACTCTGAGGGATTCACTGGCAGAAAGACAGATGCTAAATAAGATCTAAACTAGATCAACCATGAGAACCATGTTTGTGCCTGAACGAGGGGTCAAGAATAAAAGTTCAGTATCAGTTCATCATCAGGTCACAGGACATTTGAGCAAAGTTTGACCGAAATCCTTGAATTCACGTGTAAGGAATGATCAAGAAGCTGGATGACATTTTAATATACTGTGAGGCATTTTTAATATTTACAATTTTAACACATTTCATTGGTGCGCCCCTCTCGCAGCACAGGGCAGTTAAAATCATCACATGTAATTAAAAAGTTAGTAAAGATTCAAAAACTAGAAAAACTCTGAGGGCACAAACCTCCACCAAAGCATTTACGAGCCAAGTTATTAGTGAAAATGTGGAAACTGCCCAATCTCAGGATATAAATAAAGATCTGCATCTGTATTCAGATCACCACCAAAATCCCATCACTCTTTGTTTGTGCCGTGACCAAAAATCCCTGAAAATTTCATCAGAATCTTTTGAGAATTTTCTGAATTATCTTACAGACAAACACAACTCGGCAACAACAACCCCTCCCTGTGGTCATGAATAAAGCATGAAGAAATCTGTCGAAAATGAAAACAATCAAACTGAAAGTTCAAGTTTTTAAAGATGGTTTCGGTTGGATTTGTGGATGTAGAGAGACCTGCTCTGGTGTAAGTCCTCTAACGGCGCTGCACAGACTGCTGGAGCACCTCTTCTCTGAGCAGTGGAGCATCAACAAAGACTGAGGGATTGACTTCACCATTAGAGATTTGTTAGCAAACATGGACACATGTTTCTGTATGAACAGCATTTTGAACCTCTGATGATATCCAGGGAAAGCCTCCCTCCTCCAGCTTTAACCTGGTTGTTCAAACATATTTAACTTATCCATGTGATATAAACAGTATCACGGCTTAACTGGATAGGGGTGCATAATATTTAAGATGTAACAGTGCAATATGCACAGTGGATTATGATAATTATGACAGTCTTTTTAAAAAGGTGCTCTGCAGCTGCTCGAGCTGCTGGGTTGGCACTAAACTGGACCTGACCATCTGATCTGACCTCTGTTATATTTGACGTGTTGTGTGTCTATTATTTTATCTTCTGTTTGTTTTATATGGTTTTATTGTTGTATTGTGTGTTTAATTCACCCTTTAAGGGACAATTAATAGAGCGAAGTAAAGTGAAGTGAAGTAATAACTATTTTGTTATTGATGACATTATCTTTCAATTTTGTTGGCATCATCTTTGAAAAGTAGGTAGGACTGGTGAGGAGTGAAGGAAACCCTGTTCCAGACACTTTAACGAAAGTTACAAACTTGTTGTTTAATTTAAAAACTGTGCAGATGTTTTCCGACACAGAGAGGAAGAGACAGCACTGATCAAATCACAAATAAGTCAGAAACATGAGACTAAAGCACAGCATTAGAACAACTACTAGAGGTGCTCAGAGAGCTCAAACCTCCACCACGGCATTTCCAACACTGTCAAGAGAGTTATTGTCAGAAATGTGGAAAACTGTCCTGTCTCACACTGTTAACAACTCCTGGAAAAAATCTGGATCCACATCTGGAGTTGCATCACCACTGAAACCTAATCACATCTAATAAATTGTTTCTAGTTAATTCCGTGTTCTCATCTTTTGTTTTTTCTGGTTCTTGATTTATTCTGATGTGTTTTTCCCTCTCAAGTGTGAAACACTTTCACGGCCTTGTTGAAAGGAGCAAATAAACGTGCCTTGCCGCATCCTTGGCTTATTTTTGACCTACACTGAAAATTTAATCAAATTTGATGCATAACTTTTTGAGTCATTGTGTGAACAAAATGACAAATAAACTCAGACAAAAACAGAACGTCCTTGGCAGAGGTGAAAGGAGAAAAATGAGTTTCAGTAAAATAACTGAGAAATGCAGTTTAACTTGCAAAAACAAAGCTTCCATTGAATTCTTTTAAGCTCATTAAATTCACTTTTACTTGTTGCATCAAGTTTAAATGTTGGTATAATGACTTCTTAGCCACTCATTGGTTTCTTTTGATAAAGCATTCATAGAAATTATTCAGTTAAAAGTGACTTGCGTTTCAAAAATTTGGCCTCCAGCAATGAGGACATTTCTGATTGAGATAGTGTCCTGTGTTTTGTTTCAATTATTATTATACTAGGGATTTATTCATATTTTACTGAATTCATTTCTTAAGGAAACTGCACCAACAAGTCGGTAACACAGACTGGAAGAGCCGGTAGAATTGCTGAGGAGCTTTCCTATCTCGAGTGCAGTTTTCAGCATAAGTTCTATACTTCATTTTAATGACTAATGGCATCAAAAAGAGCAGAAACTAAATGATCTTTAACCCTGTTTCAGCCAAGAGAGAGACAGAGCACAGCCTATGAAGGGGTGGTGACATTAGATCAATGCACTTTTGTTTAGAAGGAGGCAAAGAAACCTGAAAAACATATTGTTTAATCCAGAAAAAGTAATAATTCGCAAGCAGCTCATCTAACATTCTTTAAATTGCACAAATAATTGCCAACATTTGGACACCCTACTGTCCTCTTCAGCTCAGCCCACATCTCCAGTGTTTCCATTTCAGCCAAACACTTCATATTTGATATCACAGTTTATATCTTCAGACCTCTTGGAGCAGAAGGCCCCACCTTTGCCTGATGGGGAAACCACCTGTATTTTCGTATCTTGATCAATTCTTCAGGGTTTTCCACCCCATTTCTGTCTGTCTGTCTCTCTGAAATGACTTAAATATACGTTGTGTCTTGATGTCAGGGTCCTGTACAGCCCAGTTTTTGATCCAGGCCCCCCAGAGACGTAACGATGATGATGATGCTGCTGATGATGATGCTGATGGGACGAACTGCTGCGCTGCTGCTTCCATACCTTCTCCGTGTGGGCGTTGATAAAACTCCTGAAGCTTGGAGGAGGTGCTGGCTGGATTATTTACGCAGAATGGATCACTCTGATTGGTCCTGAGAGGAGCGCGCGGTGACACAGCAGTGGCTCTGAGAATATAAAGACAGAGGACGAGCCGCGGAAGGACGAGTATTGGAACTGGAGGGCGGACTGCGAGAGGACAGTGGATGGTGGATGCGCCTCTGAGAGAATTAACACGGCTGGAAGTATCTGTCCAACTCCCGAGGTACTCCGACGACTCTTTAAAACTTCAGTTTGTCTCTTTTAAGACTTTTAATCAGACCAAAAGTCATGTTGGTTTGGCTTTAAAAGCGCAGGAAAGAATCTGGAGACAGTCTGCACAATTACGCACGGGGCGCTGCTCCACAAATTATGGAATATTGTAATGTTTGATGAGTAAATATTACAACAGACTAAATTTAAAATGTTTACAACCATGCTTAATGTACAAATATACCTGCTTTATTGAACTCTTTAAACTTTTAAGATGCACCGCACTCAGTCGGAGCCGAAAACCCTGTGCTGTTTTTGATTTCGCTGTGATTTTGGGGGTCTGATTTGAATGTTTTGGTGATGTTTATTTGTTTCAGGGATCTGGTGAAGCATGGAGTGGTATTTCCTGGTTTTGATGCTGAGCTTGCCGCCCTCCATCCACTCAGATTGCTCTTCGCAGTGTCAGAAATGCGCGCAACAGATCCTTAAATCCAACGACGCATTCAACACCCTGGTAAGATAAAACACGGCGGAGCTGGACTCACTTATATGGCCTTTTATTTGAATTTATTTTTAATCGAAATACGCAGCACAAGTCCCCAATCCTAAAAGTCAAAAGAAATCTGATGCGTAAGGAGTGCCATCTGTTATAATCTTTAAACCATCGTTGAGCTTTTGGAGAGCAGAAAGTTTGATTTTAGAGCTTTGGGTCTTTTTATGATGTGTGACGTGAGGGAACGTGGGTTCTTGAGGAGATCTGATTTGCGCAAGTGGCCCCAGATTGCTCTTCACAATGTCAGAAATGCGCGCAACAGATCCTCAGTTTCTACTACGTGATCAGCAGCCCGGTAACATCAAACACCGTGAAGCTGGAGTTACTGACCCTTTCGTCCTTTATTTTAATTTTCTGTTCGAAATTGGCAGCATACGTGCCATTTTATTTTGTGTGCCAAAGTATGTTTTTCACTTGAATTCAAATTTTGCGTAAAAGTAGCCTATCTCAAATCTTTTGCGTTAAAGTGCCCCACCTGTTTTAATCTTAAAGTCTGTGGTAATACTAGAGCTTCAGAAAGCATACAGTGAAACTTGCGGACAGTGGAGCTACTTGAAAGGAAAATTAGGAGGAGATGTGGGTTCTTAAGGTGGTCTGATTGGCGCAAGTGGCCCAATCCACGCGGATCGCTTCTTGCGATGTCAAATGCGCGCAACAGACCCTCAGCTGTAATGCGTTCAACAGCTTGGTGAGACCACACACAACGGCGCTGACCTTCCTTCTTTTACCCTTTGCTTTATTTTTTATCAACGAAATACGCTAGGGTTTGGATACCCTTGTCTTTTATTTAGGATTTTGTTTCCCTGATGTCTCACCCGTAAGAGTTTAAATTTTGCACAAAAGTGTCCAGAATCTGATGCGTAAAAACGTGCCATCTGTTTGTCTTTCAGTAATGGGTAAGCTTTTTGGTGCGCGGAGTGTGATTTAAGGACTTTTGATCGACTTATATTGGGTAAAGTTGGGGAAACGTGTGTCCTTGAGGCTATCTGATTGGCGCAAGTGGCTCCATTTACGCAAACTGCTCTTCACAAATGCGCACGACAGATCCTCGGCAGCCTCACAGGATCACACATGACAGTACTGGAGTTACTGTTTTTGATTTTTTTTTTTTTTTTTTTTAATAATCATTAAGGTCAGAATTTGATAATAAAGGTCCTTTGAGTATTTTGAGAACCAGAGTTTGAGTTTTGCTCGTTTTGATTTCTCTGAATCTGAAGACGGAAGAGACCAAATTTTGCGTAAAAGTAGTTTATCTAGAATCTTGTGCGTAAACGTGTGCCATTCATTTTAAACTTTCTGTTAGTGACAAAACCAAAGCTCTGAAAAAAGGAAACAGGGAAATTTAAGGGCAGTGGAGCCACTGAGGGGAGGACATACGGAGGAAATAAGGGTTCTTGAAGTGGTCTGGTTTGCGCAAGTTGCTCAAACAACTCAAGTTATCCAGAAGAGCGCGCAACTGGTCCTCAGCTTCAATGAAGTAGCAGTCTGGTGAGACTAATTTTGGTTATTTGGTTCTCAAGCCTAAGACACCAAACATTGCATACAAGTATCGAGAATCTGTTCTTGGAGAGCAGACTATAAGGTTTCAGGACTTTGGTGGTTTTAAGAACTGTAGATTTTCTTATAGTTTTGAAATCTTTAAACGCGTTTGGTAATTTTATCCCTTATTTGATCCACATACTTTGTAAATTATTTGATTTCCAAATGCGTGATAACTGACTTAAAATAAAATACACGGTTGTATGCACGGGGCAACGTTTACACCTATTGTAGAAAACAACTGCTCGTCTTTTACTGATTAATTATACTACAGTGGTTGGGAACAAACTGATTTCTGAGTTTTAAGCTTTGTAGGGGTAGTATTGGGAGGAAATGTGTCTTAAGTTGGTCAGAATTCTCCAAATCTTTGCGCGTAAAATACCACATACTGCGTAAAAGCGTTGAGAATCTCTTGCGTAAAAATGTGCCATCAGTAGAAGCGTATATCTTATGAATCATCTTATGTGTGGGAGTCTGAGTTTTGTGTTTGGTCTAATCTGCAGAGGTGGCACTACATTAAATCTCTCAAAAGGGTTTCGTGGAAAAGACCAAATAAAAAAAAATCTTTTGCGTAAAATGTGCGACCTGTATCAGCCCTTTACTGCAGGTGGTAGTAAAGCTGTGACGGATTAGGGCACGTGACTGTGGTTGTAATGTCACTACTTGATGAAGTGAGAGGAAACGTGTGGTGAATTGTTTGATTTGCGCAAGTGGCACTAAAATGATTTATTTTTCCCAAACCCTTACGTTGGAGGCTAATTTTTTTGCGCAAAAGAATCCAGAATCTGTCTCATAAAACTTGTATTCTGGTAAAACTGAAGCTTTGAGGGAGCGGATGGTGAGAAAATCTAAATCTGGAGCCACAGAACTGGAGGAAAACTCTTTAAAGCTGATCTGAAGTTACACCAATATGTATTCAGTATTCGAAATCCTCACGCAGAGTCTGAATGTTGCGTAAAAGTATCTGGAATCTGCTGCGTAAAAATGTGCCATCTGTTTGAATTGCTTACTTTTGTCAAAACTCAAAGCTTTGGAGAAGCAGACCGTGTGATTCTGGGACTTGTCAGCAACTCAGAAGATGAAATAAAATAAAAACTGGGGCTTCAAACTGCAGTTGTTACTAAAATGTGACCAAGGAGTTACGCTTACTATCATTTGTGCGCATGAATGCAAGTAAATCTCACCGATTTGTCCTCTGTGCGTCCTGAAGAGAGAGGGCGGCAGCAGAAAAGATGAATAATATCAAGGGGCCATTTTTGTAAAAATCACTGCGCCATCTTGTGGACTAATAACAAACTTTCAGACTCGTTTATTTATTTATTTGTTTTTGACAACATGGTCATTTATTAATAGAGCATATGTGAAGTTTCCTTGATGTGACACGAAGACCTGTGCATTTCAGTGAAGGGTTCTGGTTTAATTCTGCAGACTTTTTAAACTAAGATGATGTTTAAATACTCTCAACATGAAAAACCTCCAAATGCATCATGTGCCTTGTAATATATTTGAATCTTTATTTGGTAAAACATAAATAAATATAAATAAATAGTGGGTCACATCCTTCGTGAGGAGTTAATTAAGGACCTAAAACAGCCTCAGCAGAAGATTTTCGTTTTTCAGCAGTGAAGAGGCTCTGAAATGTTTTTTAAAGGTCTGACTGACTTTTTCCGCTGTATCATCCAGGGCTGATTTACTAACTTTGAGGCCCCAGGCAAAGGCAAATATGAGGCCCCTCACCTGCTAAAAGCAATCCTAGAGTCAACAAGTCAATCAGTATTTATTTATCTAGTGCTGAATCATAAATATTTTTTCAGGCTGCTTTACAAATGAGTACACCAGTGCCGTACTCATCCTTTATCTTTTATTTATTTATTTTAAAACCAATGTAGAAAAGGATGTAAAAGCAGGCAGAGACAAAGGGACTTAAAATGAGAATTCATGATTGTGACAAATTTATGGATGCCTGGTCCAAAAATTTGTCTTAATCATGTTTTTCTCTGTTGAATATAAATTTATTGGAGGCTAGGAGAGTGTGTAAACTCAACATTTAAAGGTTTAGTGAAGATTAAAACGAATGTTTCAACAAAGAAGAAGAGAGAGCACTGTCTGAATTAGATCGTTATTAGGGACGATTATGGATTTTTTCAGAAATCTGATACATCGATATCTCTGAACTTGACCTGTTCCTGCACCTCTGCAGTTTATTTGTGTTAGACACAGATGTGAATTTAAAAAAGCACATCCGATATTTAAGTAAATTAAACTAAAAATAATCTAAAATTAGACATTCAGAGATAATCAGGCGAAACATAATGGGACATTTTTATATTTTGATGGTAAACCAGTTGATTTAAGGAATATATACCGCTGATAACAGCTGATATCTACAGACACAGATGTTCAACTTTTAAAGGGACTATGGGCTGATTTTGATATGGTATTGCTAATATTGTGCATCCAAACAATTGTTTCCCGGTTGGTTTTAATATTATTCCTCTCTCTATGATGTTGGGTGCATTTGGAGAAGGTGGAAGAGAGAGGAACTTCACAGAGTTGTGAAATTTAGAACATGCAGGATTTTTCCTAAAATTCGTAATTAATTAAGAATAAAAAAACTACCCAATACTTCTGCATTTTGGTTTCATTGGTGTCAAACAGGTTTTAGAATCATCTGATTTCTACAAGTTACCAACACATTTGTACAATATTCAAATGCTTTCTCTCACTTGATTGAAAATATTGCAAATTTCTGCAACCTCTTAATTGCACAAATAGGCTAACAAGCTCTTCAGGATTTCCACCAGGTCTCCAAGTATTGCTGACTAATTTGTGCAATTTCAGCCCTGATTATGAGAATTAATTTCAGTAAAAGATTATTTTCAGTTTTAAAATTACTTTTAAAAATGTTTGTAAACTCCTGAAGCTGCCCAAAACACAAATGTGAACTGGGAAATATTTGGACAACCCTCTTGATCTAATATTTAAAATTATTTATTCAATTCAGACAGTGTGCTGTATTTTTAAAACATGTTGATTATTGTGCCCTTTCAGAAACACTCCTCATATCATGCTCATAATAATTATTATAACTTGTGACCCATCAAAGCATGAAGCCTCAGGTGACTGCCTTCTTTTGCTGTTGTTAAAATTTTCCATTAGATCTGGAGTTCTTGTTAGACTAACCTTCTTCTTCTCTTTGTGCAGTCCTGCAGCTCCGAGTGCGAGGGTCAGCTGGAGGGTTGCGGCCCGGCTCCGGCCCTGGCCGACTTCAGTCAGGACGAGGCTGCGGCGGAGGAGGAGAGCCAGCAGGCCAACCTGGTCAAGCGTTATGGAGGATTCATCAAGAGGATCGACAAGAACAAGAACAAAATCTTCAGCTCTCCGTGGCGCGAGAACTACATCCTGAAAGGCGGAGCGCTGCCAAAGAAATACGAGGACTTGTTGAAGAGGCTGGAGGAGCGGGAGGCTCTGGAGGACGAGGATGACGGGGATAACGCCGCCACGGAGGATCAGCTGCTTCATAATTATGTGAAACGTTACGGCGGCTTTTTGCGTAAATTTGGCCCAAAGACGAGGAGGAGTAACTCGGAGGAGCAGGAGAGCCAGGAGCCCGAGGAGCTGCAGAAACGATACGGGGGCTTCATGAGGAGGGTCCGGCCCAAGCTGAACAACCTGAAGTGGGACAAGCGATACGGGGGCTTTCTGCGCCGGCACTTCAAAATCTCAGTGCGCTCAGTGGAGGAGCCGTATTACTCCTACGACGATCTGAGCTTATAGGCCGACCTGCAGGAGGAGAAACAAACTAAAAAGAGAACTGATGCAGGTTCACCTCCAACATTTATCACCCAAGTCTCATCCGCCTGCCTCCTGCTTCTATCGGCTGCCTTCTGTGTAACGACATCTGTGTGTAGTTGGCATCTCCGTCTGTCACTCAATAAAGGATGCTTGTTTAATAAAAACACAAATGGAAACCTGCTCTTCTTTCTTCAGGGACAGACGCTCGTGAGACAGAAAACGTGTTTGTTCCACTGAGCCAAAGTCCGGCCCAAAATTTGAGCTATTTCAGATTTTCTTTGGCTTTTTTTTAAAGCGAAAAATAAAGTTATATTCTTGACCTGCTCCAAGAGTGTGATCTGACGTTACAAAAGACATTCAAAAGAAAAATCCATGGTGCCAATTTGATCCTAATATCAGCATCAAAAGCAGAATTTTGGTCTATGGAGACTGCATTGTATTCTGAATTTTAGGTTTTGCTGAAATAAATAAATAAGGCGCTAAACTGATTTAATGCACTGGAGTAAACTGAGACCAAAACAAGAGTTTAATCTTTACATGAAACATGTTTATGTTGCCTCAAAAAACCAAAGTTCATACATAAAGAAAGAAGTTCACTTTTTTCCATTTTAGTTAAATAACATATCACATAGAAAAAGAAAAGTTATGATGAACATTCTTCTAAATCAGAGTTCATCGATTACATCTGTACAAGAGCAGGTTTTTGCTTAACAAATATCACAGGGGCCAAATTTGAAAACAATGCAATAATATAAATATTTAAGCCTACCTGATTTTTTATTCTTTGCCTTTGAAAGTGAGATCAGTCCCTATCACCGATTCAGCTACCAGTGAAATGGGGAGATCAAAATATTTTGCTAAGATTGTTTCCATCACCGTTGTGTTGGGGCTGCGATCATAGTAAAAGGGATGTTTCCTCCTCGCAATAATCTGAGGGCCAGACAAGAAGCTGGGGGGCCTGGTGTGGCCCCTGATGTTAATCCACAGACCTTGAATAAAGCTCACACCTCTTCAAAGAATAAAGCATGAAAAATTATGTTTTTTCTCACATAAAAACTCATTTATATTGTTGTTTTGTTCCATCTTGCGGACAAATAACAGAAGAGCAGATTAAAGCTTCAGTTTCTCCTGTTCGGTCGATAACAAGAAATTTACTGCATGAAATAACCTGTTATTGTGACACCCTGTGGTAAAACATTTGTGGTTATTTCATTAAAGCGCTTGTATTTGGTATCTGAAAAGTATGGACTATAAAACATGAATTAAAAATAAAGTATCAAAAACTCGACTTTAATCATGTGCTCATGGACTTTACGGAAAAGGACTTCAAGGTGCACTGCACACGAGGAGAAGGTAGCAACAACCACGAGGTATTTAGCGATTATTTGACATGATCTGAATAGAGCTCTGGCTTTCAAAGCTAGAGGTGGGCCTTCCCGCAGGTTAAGAGGAGTTATGGTTTGGGGGTGGTAAAATTTGGCACAACCCTTGGCTAAGGCATCTCTGAAACTATTGGTCTTCTCTCACAATGTTAACAAATCCTTTAAAAAAATCCTGGATCCAAATCCAGAGTTGGGTCACCACCAGAATTGAAGCACTTCTCCCTTATGCCGTGACCGACACTCCCTGAAAATCTCAGCGAAATACATTCCTACATTTTTCGAGTTATCTCAACAACAGACAGACAAAGGCTGGCAAAAGCAAAACCTCCTCGGTAGAGTTAATTTCACTCTGTGTGGAGTCAAATCCCTGAAAATTCAGCTTTAGAGAAACAGGAATAAGGGTGACAAAAAAAAGAGTATAAATGTCGTGGTGATGGTTCAAATGTGGAAGTGTCTTTAACTCTGAACCCTGAACCCAGAGTCAATCACCCCCTCCCTTATTGAGATGTTACTCACCCTGTCAAGAAACATCATGATTTTATAAAATAGATTTTCTTTGCAGAAACAGACGTGTACTGATTTGTGTACCAAGCGGTCGACTCAAACGCTCATCAACACACAGCTGAGGTTTCCATGATTCAAAAAAAGTCTCTTTGTCGGTGTTCAGAGTGAAAGAAAAACATTTTACTGACTGAAATGAATGGATCCTACACTACCTACGCCAGGGATGGGCAATTAAACAAATCTGTAAATGATAAAAATAATGAAAATTTGGCTTCATCACAGTTTTTATTCATATCTTTAGGCTCAAAACTAACAGTAAAGCTTAATTTAATGAGCTTATCATGGACATGAAGCAAATTCAAGATGCTTTTCCAGTTCAATAAACCAGTATTTACAAATATTTTTATTTATATTTTTATTTATATTTTTGTTTGAATCTATCTTTTTAATACTGAACTGCTACTGATTCCCAATTTCCCTGAGGAACTTTTTCCAAAGGGATTAAATAAAGTACTATCTAATCTAATCTAATCTATATTCTTAATTAGCTATCTTTAGTTATCTAAGGTAGAAGACAAATATATAGTTTCTGACAGTTTTTTCAGGTACTTTTACCCCCAAAGGTATTACAATTATAGCTTTTCGTATGAGACATCTGCAGTATAGATGCATAATATTATTAGAACGATATTTACAGTCAATATTTAGGCCAAGCATATCTGTCGTATATATCCCTTTTATCGGCTGAATTACCAAAATGATTCACCTTATTGACACCAAATGTCTAAGTTTGAAAATCAGCAGTATGTTTTTAGGGAATAAAATGTTGGTTTTCTTGTTTTACATCTGTTTCTAACACGAACAAGCTGTCAGGGGGGAAGGAACAGGTCAATTTAGGTAAGAGGGGACTGCATACTGCCGACCAAAGATATCAGTAACGAGTGCAGGAAATATCAGCGTATCGGATACCGTCAAAAACTCAGTATTGTGCATCCCTACTTTGAGGAAACCAAAACAGAAAATTATGCCTACTTATTCTTTTAACAATAAAACCAATAATTTAAGACTATTGTGGAAATGTTTTCCATTTTTATGTTGTAATGCATTTTTCCTGCGGTGTTAAATTGACAGGGTAGACTGAAAATACATCATGGCAGATTTTTTTATCTTTATGGTCGCAATTTTTGGAAACTTAAAATGAACTGAACTGAGTAAAATGGGGTCTCTTGAGTTATGACTCCGTGAATTGTGACGTGAATGTAGCCAATCAAGAAGCAAGCTGACTGAGGAACGAGGACGCAGGCGTAAATAAAAACAAACATGACCAACCTGGAGCATCAAGTTCAGTGGAGCTCAGAAATGGAGGACCAGCTCACGTGTTCACGCAGTCTCCAGGATTTTTTCCAGTCTTTTCTTTTTCTTAGTTCAGAAATAGTCCCAAGACCCCCGTCACTCCCTCTTCTCGTATGTCCTCTTCCATGTTGTGTTTTTGGTTGTTGCTATGTTTCCTCTTCTTGGTTTTTGTTAGATCACGTTTGATCAGATTTCTGTCTCGGAGGACTAGATTCTAGATCAGTGGTGGGACAGAATGGTTATGTGTGTACGATCAAAACTATTCAATGTCTGATTTTTTTTTATCTTCATGTGTGGGCTCTTGAACACATAAAACATCTCTTCATATTTAGAAAATTCTGATGTGTGGACCCCGCTTTAGTAGGACGGCCGTATGTGGCCCCCAGGCTGCCAGTTGCCCACCCCTGATCTTTGCAGTACAAGACAATTAAACAAGCTCTGCTGAGTGAGAAAAGTAGAAGAAAACCAACAAAACTCCCTCAGCACTTGGTCAAATCCCTCTTTCCTTGCCCACAGGCAACCGGGGGGGGGAAATAGAGATGCATCGTTCAGGCAAAAATGTTGCGTCACATCGTGCTGCGTCATTCGCGGGCTGTTAGGACACAAACGTATGATTCCAGTAATTAACCTGATTTTGTCGCCGATGCTCACGAATGTTCAGTTATGCCCCAGTCACACATTCCTGTTTCTCATGGCGATTGTGCACGATTGTCATAATCCTGATGAGACGTGCTTTGGTCGTGGTGCATGCGCTACTTGATCTGGATCAGCGTTGTATAGTCGTGGACGAACGCTGGGGAACAGGGAAGGGTCCTAATTGTTCTGAACTGTTCAAAACTGTCGTGGAGAATCCTGCTCTCAGTATAGTGGGGTGGAAGCCTGATGCAGTCCTAAGGCAAACAGTATTAACGTGGCATGTACAGGGCTCAATCATGCTGATCATGGCTAAATCCAGAAGGCTGGACTCGAACAGGGCTGACGTCGTGTCAGCGGGATAGAAATTCATGGAATCCTCGTCGTATCGTGGTATCGACCTAATTGAAGCGGGACGAACACTCCTGAAGCGCTGTAGAAGCGTTACTGATGGTGAATGTACAGGGTGAGTCCGGGGAGAGACAGTCATTTCTTCCTGTATCATGTCGATCAAACCAGCCTTGCCAATCGTGTACAGTCGCCATGAGAAACGGGAATGTGTGACTGGGCTTTAGGACGAGCACTGAAGTAAAACATTTCACACATTAAACTCTTCAGATTGTTTTGATACAGCTGTACCAAATATATTAGTTACAAAAACATATTTACAGTAGAGTCAATATTAAAAACCCTCCTCACAGCAGACTGAGCTCTGACATGAATGTAAGGCTCCTGGAGAGCAGACTGATGCCGTCAAAGAAAGTTCATGAGTTCTGTTCAGGAGAAACTTTCAGTCCAATCAATAAATAAAGTGAATCACCTGCTGCAGATGATGGAGAGCGCCTGTGTGTGCCTCACTGCTGCTCCACCGTCGCTACCTCCCCCTCCTCTCTGACCACCTCCGTCTGACCCTCCTCCTCGCCCTCCGCCTGGTTCTCCTCCTGCGGGACGTCTGCAGCCGTTTCCGTGGCGTCCACCACACTGATGCCGCCAACCTGCTGCTGGATGGCCGAGCTCTGCGCGGCAGCCAAACCCTGCAGCCCCGAGGGGAGCGTCACCAGCTGGAACTGCGGCCCGACCACCTTAACGAAGGCCGGGGAGCCGCCGGCGCCCTCCTGACCCGCCGCTGCGGAGAGCACGGTCAGGTTGGCAGCGTCGCCCCCCAGCTCTGACCCGGAGAGCGGGGAGGTGAGGAGGGTGTACCCACCCAGGTTCGCCCCGGCCTGACCCCCCGCCACGGTCAGGACCTTCCCCAGCGGCAGGCCGGAGAGCTGGTTCAGAGGAAGGGTGATCTGAGCGGGGGTGGCGTTGACGGCGGCGGGGCCGGAGACAGCGCGGGTTAGACGGGGGCGTTTGGGCGTCGGGGGGGCAGGGACCGGGGCGAGGGTCATCAGGACGTTGTTGAGGTGCTGGGATTTACTCTTCAGCTCTTTGGCTCGCTTCCTGTGTTCGTCACACTGCTGCTCCAGAGCTGCAGGGCCAAACGACAAACAGCCAGTCAAATAAAAATCAGAACATCCTCTTTTTTATTTATTTTTAGTTTTATAGCTCGAGCAGAGACGACATTTTCAGAGTTAAGGACCAAGAGTTGAGCATGGTTAATGCACAGAGAGCAGAGCTGTGACGTTTCTCGTCTCTTCTTCTCTGAAGTTAAAATCTGTTCACTGACCTGCGAGGCTGCGGGTGTACTGCTCTCTGTACCGGTCCATCTGGCTCTTGTGACTCGCCAAAACCTTCTTCACCAGGTCCAACATCCCAAAGTTCTGCACGATGTTGTTGAGCAAAACTGCGTCTAAAACACAATAAAAAAAAATTACGTTTGATGAAGCTGTCCTAGAAATTTAAACAATGGTCCAACACTTTTTTTCTTTTCATGTCTTGCCTCACTCCAGAGTCCATGATAAGCGGATGGACTCCATTCTGTAGACTGTGTTGCAGTAACAAGAAAGAGACAGGCAGAACTCACTCACCGCTAGTTAGCTTAGCTCAAACACTGGGACTCAATGGTGTTAGCCAGCCTCTGACTACAGTCATCAGATAAACTCTTCAGCAACTCTAAACGGTCCTGTGTGCTTGTTGTGATTCATTCTTTTACAGCTTAATTTTACGTTATCTATTTCTAGACTAAGATTTGCACTTAATGTAATTTTCCTTAGAAAAACATCCGAAACTAAACCGCAGGGGGCATGCACAGTCACAACAAGCACACAGGACCGTTTAGAGTTGCTAAACAGTTTATCTGATGACTGTAGACAGAGTCAGGCTAACACTACCCACTGACTCCTAGTATTTGAGCTAAGCTAATTAACAGTGGGCAAGCTCTGCCCGTCTCTTCCTTGTTACTGCACGCACAGTCTAAAGAATAGAGTCTATCTGCTTGTCATGGACTCAGGAGTGAGGCAAGACACAGAAAAGAAAAAAGAAAGTTGGCGTATTCCTTTAAATATTTGATTTTGTCATTGAATGGCACAAAGATTCTGTCAAGGCAGAGAAGATGTCCTAGACAATGAACGTCCTGGACGCCCATGCACATCAAAAATTTCTAACAACATTCAACAAACTGAACAAATGGTTGGAAATGACTGACGACTCAGTTTAAGAATGAGAGCAGAAATGGTCTCCACTGATAAAGAGACAGTTTGGCAAATTTTATGGATATTCAAACATGACAATAGTTTTCCAAAGTCACCCCTTCATAATCACCCCTTTTTCTTTGTTATTGAGAAAGACAGCGTCTAAAAACACAAGCAAAAAAAAAAAAATCATGTTTGATGAAGCTTTCCTAGAAATCTAAATATCTGAATTTGTCATCGAAAAGCTGCATGTGTTTGAACAGCACAAAGACTTGGTGAAGGTAGAGAGGACGTCCTAGGCAATGAACGTTAAACAAACTGAACAAATTGTTGGATCGTTGGATCAATGATCGACGACTCAGTTTAAGAATGAGAGCAGAAATGGTCTCCACTGATAAAGGAACAGTTCAGACAATTTTATGGATATTCAAACATGACAAAAATTTTCCAAAGTCGGCCCAAAACACTTCCTAATCACTCCTCTTATAGAACTTGTCTGATCTAAAATGTCCCCACAAATCTGCCTTTTCCTGTTGATCAGGAGTCAAAAGTTCAGGGACGAGTTTGGGATTCTTTTGTTATCACTTTCCTCAGAGCAGTTTTGTGTGAAAACTAAACCTAAAATAAATAACACTCAGACCGTGAGCTGCCATGTTTATCCTCAAAGCAGTCTTATTATTTAACAGCCATACCTCATATGCCTATCTATGCATGTTCCTGACCTTTGACCTGCAGAGGGGGGTCACACACTCTCTCCTGCAGTCCCTTCAGCACCTCCTGCAGCTCCTTCTGAAAGTCCTCCACCACCTCGTCCAGAAGCCCCGCCTCCTTCACCGCACGCCAGAACGCCACCGAGTCCTCTGGAAACACAGACATCATGAAGACCATAATCAGAGTGTTTTCGATAATGAGTGTGTGTGCAGGTCGGTGATCACCTCCGATGGCCGTGACCCACTCTGACGTCTCCTCTGAGGTGTCTGAAAATGAGGCCGAGGCTCCATTCACTGAAACAAGAGGAGGAAATAATGCTCAGTAAAGAGGAAAAAAACAATTCAGTGTAACCAACAACCAATAAATATACACGCGGACAACAATGTTGGTACCCTTCTGTTAAAGAGAGAAAAACCCACAATGGTCACTGAAATAACTTGAAACTGACAAAAGTAATAATAAATAAAAATGTATTTAAAATTAACTTATAAAAATCAGACATTGCTTTTGGATTGTGGTTCAACAGAATAGTTTTAGAAACAAAATAATGAAACTGGTCTAGACAAAAATGATGGTACCCCTAGAAAAGATTGAAAATGATTTGACCATAGGGACATGTTAAACTAAGGTGTGTCCTGTAATTAACATCACAGGTGTCTTCAAGCTTATAATCAGTCAGTCTGCCTATTTAAAGGCTGAAAAGTAGTCACTGTGCTGTTTGGTATCATGGTGTGTACCACACTGAACATGGACCACAGAAAGCTAAGGAGAGAGTTGTCTCAGGAGATTAGAAAGAAAATTATAAACAAGCATGTTAAAGGTAAAGGTGGACAGTATTAACATTGAATTGATTAAAAAGCTCTTCACCCGGGTAACTAAATATTTCCACTCCTGTATCAGTAATTAAATCCTCATTTTGTTTCTCTTTGGCTTTACTAATCCAATCTTCTTCTGAGACGATAAATCGACTCAACACACCTCACATCAGAGGATAATCAGGTAAGGCTGTCTTTAGGAGCAGCAGATAATTGGGCCTTTGCTGACCTTGGAGGGAAGCAGGGGATCGAGACGAATCTTGGGCCAATTATCTTGTAGTGTGTGCCTTGCTTTGAAGTATCCTAACTTAATTATCACTAACCAGAAAGCACTCAGAGAGCACAAACCTCCACCAAGGTAGCTCACATATTGCTGTTACATCTATAAGCAATAGTTCCATGATAAAGTTACCATCATCATATGATTCATGACCCTGAAAACACACACCTAGCACTCAGGATCATGTTGATGTCATTATTAGTTAGACAGTTATTAAGCAAAAACTATTTTTCACTAATGGCGGATATCTGGATCACCAAATTCTAATCATTTTTAAGTTGAGCCATAACCAACATCTCCTGAAAATTCCAGCAAAATCTGTCCAGTAGTTTTTGTGTAATCTTGCCAACAAACAGACAGACATACGCTTGGCGGAGGTAATAATCTGGTTAAAGGGTATGATGAAGTTTGTAGATGCAGTGCAGAGGAGCTCACACCAACTTAAACTTGATATGAATTTGTTAAAACATATTTTAATAGGTAAAAACACAGGGGAAACCATTTATATCAACCAGAGCAATATCGTCTTTCCCTACATCTCATTTAAGAATATCTCAGCATATCTGTAAGACCCTGGACATTTCTAAGCCCAAACAGAACCATCCATCAGTCATCTAATTTGAATTAAAGCAACTCTTTCACTAATGTGTCTTGAAACAGAAGCTGGGGCTGAAAATCAGACCCAGGGGCTCAGGCTGTAGGACTTACAGTCAGCTGATGCCACGGCAGCAGGAACCAGCTCGGCCTGGTCGCTGCTCAGAGACACTTTGGTTCCCACCAGGTCGATCTTGGTGCTGCGGCAGGTGTTGGAGCAAACCTTCTCATGCTGGTAAAAGTCCAGCTCTCCAGAGTCCATGATCTTCCTGTGAAATTAACGATGATGAAGGAGAAGATGGGAAATCAAATACAAACTCTGAATTAGGTGATAGAACAGCCCACCATGTGGCCGTTTATAGCATCGCATCAGACACCAGGAGGGGCGAGAAAATGGCTGTATGTTTTGCAAATTAAGGCACAACAATGATTAATTACTTTTATTAATCTTCATTAAGTTTCTTTATTAAGTTTCTTCCTGTTTTTAATCTGCATCTCAAAAACAGTTTATTTTGATCATGATCAAGGTAAACAGTTCTAAAGGGAATATTAACGAGTACAAGGTGAGTGTGTCTTGATGGAATTTCAGTGTTATAAGGCTAAATAAACATGTTGATAAAAGTATTTTTAAAAGGTAATAACCCAATTTTCTCCTTGATATTTGACTTTTTATCAGACATAAAATATAATGGCTTTAATTACTAATGTTGGATAAAACAAGGCTCCAAAGCAATAAGGCCTCAGAGATGTATTTAGTTTTTGAAAAATATTAATATATTTTCATACAAGATATATGTTTAGACAATGTTGTTTTTATCGATATTGTTGATTTTGGTGGCAAATAAAACTTTAGCATGATCAATCAAGTCCAAATTTCATGCAAGTTTCATAAAGTGTGACAAGATGACTCTGAGGGCTTTCACACTGGCACAGCTCCGTGCTGGTTCCAGTGCCCAAGCCTCATTTTGAACCGGCCGGCGTGTTAACTGTTTGTGTATTTGATGAGTCCAGACCTGAGCATGGTGCCGTTGAGGCGGATGGCTCTCTTCCAGTCCTTCAGAGTCGATTTTCCTGCCAAACACACGAACTCCTTCGGACTGATGAGCTGCTCGTTGAACTTACCAGAGAAAAAAAAAAACTCTCATGAGCTGAGATTTGTCATTTCATCTGATTTCACTCAAACATGGCAGAAATATCATGTTTACCTGAACACATTTCACGTTGATCCCTGGACAGACAAACTTCTTCCAGACCAGCGTGGCTTTGGCGTCTCCACAGGTGATTGGGTAGAAGACATCCGCCTCCACGTCCACCTCCTCCGTCAACTTCACTACAGAGACAGACGGACGATAACCTCATAAAACATGTCTGAGCAGCAGCAAATCTACAAACTTTGACCTAAAGCCTTGGAGGTCACGTTACCAATGACAGCCTCTTCTTTTGAGAGCGTCTCCGCTCCGCCCGCCTCCGCCTCTGCTTCAGGAGCGGCGTGGAGCTCCTCCTCACTGCAGATGTGGCAAAAACAGCCTGTTTTTAAGTTTCAGTTTAGCAAAGCAAATTACAAACCTATAAGTGTTTTATTCACCCCGGCTGGGCGTTCAGCTCTGCAGTCACCAGCACCGCTTTGTCCTCCTCCACCACGGCCGGCAGATCCTCCTCCACCGCCTCAGGGATGGTGACGATCACAACCTCGCTCATGCCCGGCAGGCTGCCGACCTCCGACGAAGCCATGGAGCTAAGACGCAGCTGAGAAATAAACAGAGAGCAGCAAACAAAAACACTTTATTATACACATTTCATTTGACTAACAAAAACATTTTCTTTATTTCCTTTTTTTTGGGGGGGGGGCATTTTAGGCCTTTATTGACGAGAGAGAGAGAGTGGATAGGCTTGTAAAAAAAAGTCAAAAGTATCTTTATTGTCTCCCTTGGGAGAAATTTGTCTTATATAGAAGGGTCTGCTACACAGTCAACACATTCAACACATTCTACCCATGCTTCCAGGATTAATAAAAGAACACACAATTACAATCAAAAAAATAATTTAAAAAATTATCAGGTAAAAAAGTGCAAGGGAGCATCTCAGTGCAAATTCAGCATCAAGTGAAAAGTGCAATTCAGCATCTCTGTGCAAACTCTGCGTAACTTGACCTCAGATTCTCTTCTGTCCATCCTGGGCAATCTGCTCATTAATGAGCTTCACTGACAGAGGGATGAATGAGTGTTTATATCTGTTATGCTTACATAGAGGAACTCTGTACCTCCTTCCTGAGTTAAGTAGAACAAATTCAGGGTGCAGTACATGAGACACATCAGATAGAACATTATTTGCAAGTCGGAGGGTTGTTTGTTCGAACAGGTCATGGGGAGTTACAGGTGCTGCCATACCAGTGATTTTTCCTGCTGTGTTTATCACATTTAGTATTTGTGTTTTTGATTTAACAGTTAAGTTGCCGAACCAGCTAGAAATGCCGTACCGTAACACAGACTTAATAGTTGCTCTGTAGAAAATCAACATGATGATGCGCCAGAGAAGATGCATACGTTGGGGGATTCGGGCACAGACACTTGCCACTAGTGTGTGCCAACTAATGTCATTACCAATGTGAACCCCCAGGTACTTGTATGAATTGACCTGCACAATGTTACGTCCATGTATGTCCACTGAGCTGTGGTCTGCAATCAACCTGGGGTACACCAGCATCAGTACCGTCTTATCTGTGTTAATCTGCGGGGCAGATAGTAGGGGAGGACACTCTGCAAACCGCCACAGGCTGGATTCAAACCCAGACCGGCAGAAGTATGTACATGGGTCGTTCCTGATTGCTTACTACTCCGCCAAACCAGCACCCCATTAGAGAAACATTTATGACATTCAGATGAACCACTGGTGTTTAACAAATAAAAGAGGCTTCTTTTACTATAATTATCATGGTTAAATTATATTTTTTTCATTAGTTAACACAAAATCCACTGATAACATATGCATGGTACATTAAGACATTCTGAAATTACGCTCAAAACTAGGGGATGCATTTTCATTTTTATTATTAGAACAATATCAGTATTGGCAGATATTTACCTAAGAAGCATAAATATTTTGCTGATATTTACAGCTGATATTTTGGCCATATTCACTGATCAGGCATATCATGATGAGCACTGACAGGTGAAGTGAATAACACTGATAATCTCTTCATTATGGCATCTGTTAGTGGGCGGGATACATTAGGCAGCAAGTAGGGATGCACGATATTAATAGCATGATGAACATAACAGCAGATGCTGGCCTAAAAAGTTGAATATCAGTATCATTCAGTATTGAAATGTTTGCCAATATTTGCAGCTGATATCTCAGCTGTGATATCTGCAAAATACACAAATATACTATGTTGCTGCACCTTATCATCACCACACAGGCATATTTAAAAGCAAGATGTCCATTTCTCAAGATTTAGACTTTGTTTTTCTTATTTTACACAAATAGACTCTCACATTAAAAACAACAAGTCAGTTTTTATAAAGTAAAGACTCTCTGCTGTTGACGAAGAATACTAGTATCAGCAATATCCTACATCCCTAGCAGCAAGTGAGCATTTAGTCCTCAAAGTTGATGTTAAAGCAGGAAAAATGGTCAAGCGTGAGGATTTGAGAGAGTCTGAAAGGGCCAAAGTGTGATGGGTAGACTTGGTAGATCATCCAGGACTTCAGCTCTTGTGGGGGGTTCTGGTCTGTGGTGGTTGGTAAAGTGGAGGCTTTGTGATCTTCTCACAATTACTAGTTTTATTCAATTATAAGTCATACTTAATTTTTTATGATAGTGTTCCACACAGAGTTCTGTTGAATTAAGGTCTTGATAAAGGTCTTGTTTCTCTCTCTGTGTTTTTGATAAATTTGGGTTTGTTTGTTCTTATCAATATTTTAAGTGTATGTTGCCCATACTTTGTTATTTGCTCTCTGTTTATAAATGAAGGATATATGTTTTATGAAAAGTAGTATACAAATAAAGTTTGATGAATTGATTGCTAAAGATGATGATGTGGATTTTTTGGTGGTTAGATTTGGTTTAAGTTTCAACCTAAAGCTGCATCACTGCAACCAGACCCTAAAATGTAGAAGTACCCCAGATTGTTACATGTTTACGAGACAAAACTCAGCTTACAGTCATCTCCATTTTAGTTATGATAGATAAAAACCACCGACGTGTCTAAGGTGAGCAGCTCGGTGATTAATGCAGAGTAATTTTATTGTTTCAAGAGTTTGAATGGAGTTAGCCGTTCCCCGATGAGATAATGAAGGTAAACACTCATATATCACAGTGATTAAATGTATGAAAGGATGGTGAGACTTACCGTTTGTTATTAAAAGATAAAATCAGCCGTTAGTCGGTGAAAACCGCCTCCTCTTGGGGCGGAAACATCAACGTTTGTAACCGATGAACTCACACTTAGCCTGTTAGCTTAGCTAGCCTCGATGCTCATTTTCCACCAAAAATAAAGAGAAGCTTATCAATTCATAAAGCTGGTATTATATCATTTATCATTTCTTACAAACTCAAATCGGTGAACTCTTAAATATGCTTAAATATTACTAAAGGACCAGGAAAAAAGCCCATCATTACAAAAATAAATACATGACAAGAGGGTGTTTTGTTATTTCTTCTTCGTTGGTTATTTTGGGTCGTGATCTTTCAAAATAAATCAACGTCGCCCTCTATCGCTCAACTGTAGAGCAGTCACATTTTTCGATGTAAACAGAGGCAAAGTCATCTTTTCATATTAAAAATGACAATATATTGGGAAAAAAGACTAAATTAATAATTGTATGGAGCCATAATAATGTAATAGAATTCATGGCAGTCACTGATTTACTAAAATGTTGTTAACAAAAACGTCAGCAAACTGACTAAAAATCTCAGCACTGTTTAGGTGTTTGCAGTTTAAAGGGGAATTTCTTCTCTAACACGTCTTTTAATGACCTACTGAAAGAGCTCTGAACTGCTGCTGCAGGTAGACGATACAGAAAAATAAAATCAAGGAGCAACAGATCTAAGAACAGTTTATCCAACAGCAATCATGACACTCAATGCTGCTGAAATCGTCATCTGATGTGCAATATATGCCTTTAATGACAGAAAGTGTGCTTGTGTGTGTGGGCATGGTTCCTGTTTATTTATTTATTTTAGCCGTTGAAAGATTTATTTTGATTTATTTTTTATAATTTCATGTAGCTGATTTATAGTTTATTTAAACTGTTTTATAATTCATTCTACCTGATTGTTTGTTTCAGCCATTTTTGAAATACATTTTAGCTGTGTAAAATTTATTTAAGCTGTTTCAACATTTTATTTTAGTTGTTTTCATAATTAATTAGAGCTGTTTTAATGATTAATTGAACTGTTTTTATAATTTATTTAAGCTGTATTAAAATTCATACTACCTGATTTATCATTTGTTTTAGCCATTTTTTAAAAATTTTTTAGCTGTTCTATAATTTATTTTGTAGAATTTAGAATTCGTTTGATCTGACTAATGATTTGTTTTTACCGTTTCTATAAACTGTTTTAGCTGTTTTATATGTATTTCAAAGCTGTTTCAAATAATTTCCACTGTTTTATAATTTATTTTAGCTCTCTTTTAATGTATTTCAATTTGTTTGATATTTATTTAAACTGTTTTATAATTTATTTAGACATTTATATTAATCTTCGGCTGTTTATATATGTATATATATATATATATATGTATATATATATAGCCGCTTTTCATTTATTCGAGCTGTTTTTTTTTTTCTTTTAGCTATTTTAGTCTGTTAGCTTTTTTTTTTTTTTTTTTTTTTTTCATTTATTACAGCTGTTTGACTTCTATAACTGCTACAATGGCCAGGTTACTTATTTCTACATTCTTAATGTGATTTATGGTGAAGTTTAAGTTAATATTTCCGAAGTCTGAAATGCATTTTAATTTTTATTATTATTATCATTCTTATTATTTTCGAGGTGACGTGCTTGTTATATTTGTTTTCACAAATAAAGAATTTAGAAAAAAGAGAAAGAAGAAAGTATGCGCATGCGCAGCAGCAGCTGCCGGCTCCTGTCACTCTTTGAGAGCCGAAGCTCTGAGAGGACTTCAGGCTTTCGTTTCTTTGACTTTTACTTTCAAAAGGCTGTTATTCTGAATATGATCCTCCATCTCTAACCGCCTCCTGTAGCGGAAATCCTCTCATATCCTCTCCCTCGGCTGGTCTCTGTCTCCTTTGTCTTCATTTGTTGTGGTCTTGGCCTCACCTGTCGCAGGTGCGATGTCCTCCTCGGTCTGGTCTGAGAAGGTGCTCCAGCTCCTCCGCCGCATGAATAACTTCCATTTACCAGGTAAACCAGTCTCTGGGGTCCAGCTCGGGGCTCAGGAGTTACCTGTTAACTCACCTGACTTCACCTCCTCCTCTGCAGGCTCCTGCCGAGCTCACTGCCTCAGGTTCGAGATAGACGGACTCCAGGTGGGCTGGATCCCCTCTCAGGTGGCCTCGCTGTTGTCCCAGCACCCACAGGTGTTCGGACCACCGCAGGGCGGCGCTGTGTCGCTGTGCAGCAGCCTGAACTCATACGAGAGGAGGTCCGAGGCCGTGGACGCTGTCCTGCAGACACTGAGGAGGGAGGTGGACTTCAAAAGTCTGAAAGGGTGGAGGGACGAGGTGAGACGAGCAGAGTGAGCATGCGCACTTACACCTGAGTAATTACCTGTACCAATTAAGAGAGTCGGTGTCTCGGATTTGTGTGAAAGATGCTGTAAAGTCAGAACGCTGTCACAAATACAGATGTTAAATGTTTGATTTTATAAAGATACAAACAGCAAAGAGAGTGATCAGGAGTCACATCTGGATCAGATCAGTATTTGGTGTGAACACTCTTCAAATCAGGTTCAGTTCTTCAAAGGACATTTCAGGATTTATTTTGATTGTAGCTAAATATCTGAACACCAAACAGGAGCTGATGATTGTGGTTTTAATGCTGAAACCTGGTCTTTAACTGAAATGAGGCTTCAAACAGGGAGAGAAACAGCCAAACTCTGCTACCAAAGTGAGGCCACAGAAGATAGTTTCATGTCACAAGACACAAGGTAGTTATTCTCCATCTGCAAGGTCTCTCCTAGGTTTACATCTTCATTTTGATGACTGCTAGAGTATATTCACAATCACTAATGTGAACTAGAAAATCACTCAGAGAGCGCAGAACTCCACCAAGCAGCTCAGTCCCAGCAGTGGCTTTTCCACGACCCCTGTAAAAGACACAACTCTGGACCACCAGATCCAGAACAGAGCCAGGATCCAGACCAAACTCAGCACATACATGGAGGTTGTTATCCCGTATCAACACAAGTTTTGGGAACATCACTTAATATTTTGATTTTATGTGAATTTTTGAATAACATCAATGTGGTTTCCCATTGAAAAATTAATCGGATCCAAATGAAATTTACCTTGATGAAAGAGACATGGACCCCATATTATCCTGTAATGGCAGAGATACGTTTTTTTTTAAAATTCCACCCAATGTTAACTTATCGGATTTTTTTAAATAATGGGAGTTTATGGCATCCAGACAAATATACATATCACCACCAAAATCTAATCTTTTTTTAACTTTATTTTTAACAATCACATAAAAAACAATACATATCAGAAAGAACAGAAAGGATCATTAATCCATAATCACATATGTTCAGAGTTCTCAATGGAGGAAGGAAACATATTCCAGAGTGAGTTGTAGAATGTCACTTCTGGTTAACATAAGTAATCCACTTTTTCCAGTATTTTTTTTGTAACCTTTTTTGGTCGAATGTTTCGGAGAAAAGGTGAATTGTCCCATAGTGTAAATTTCTTGGATTGTGTCCTTCCAGTCTGTGATAGCTGATGAGATTAGCAGATTCGGAAATCTAATCATTTCTAAGTTGGGCCATTACCAACATCTCCTGAAAATTTCAGCAAAATCTGTGCAGTAGTTTTTGTGTAATTTTGCTGACAAACAAACAAACAAACATACACCAGCAAAAACACAACCTCCTTGGTGTAGGTAAAGAAACAGGGCACTCCTGATGGTGCTGTGTAAGGCTCCCTACCCCATGAGGGCCCCGTCCAGTCTGACTGGGTTACAGATGCCGTATTGTCAACAACTCTAACATCTATGCTCTGCAGGGGGCTTGCAGGGGGGTCTTCAGTTGGTCCCGTTTGACCTTGACAGTGAAATGTCGTCCTCTCTCAGAGGTACAGCGTGATGCCGAGATTCTGCGACCCTCCTCTGATGTGGATGGAGAGAGCTGCCACCAGTGAGTCAGAGAAGCCTGTGTAGATGATGTTTCAGTGTGGAGTCTTTGTTCTGCTGGCTGCTGATTCCTCTTCACTGCAGGTCTGTTCGGGGTGAGGCGGTATGGTGTCCATGTGAACGGTTACACCGTGAGCGAGAGCGGCGAGGTCAGCATGTGGCTCGCACGGCGCTCACCGACGAAGCAGACGTACCCGGGGATGCTGGACCACGTGGTCAGTTCAGACTTAAAACTTCTACAGTTTGGTTGAAATGAGAGAAAAGGCAAAGCAATAAAATCAAGAATCAACGGGCAAGAAGCTAAAATACCTTAAAAAACATGTTAAAATTATGTTGAGAGACAGCTGGGAGCAGTGTAAACCTGATGAAAATGAGTAAATACAGGATTCTTCAAGGAACTTGTTACAACCTGGCTTGGCAGGGGGAAAAGGAAGTAACATAAATAAGTCAGATTTAGGTGGTTTAAATAAGTTATTTGTTAAGGTAGACAAATATGCAAAATGAGGTAGAGAAAGAGCAAACTAGAACGAAGGAAATGAAAAGGCTTTAAACTGAAAATAAGAACTATTTAAACCAGGGATTGTTGCCGATCTTTTTTAAGTCATTATCGCCAATACCAGTATTTCTGGTCAAGAGCACAAGCTCTGTACTTAACAGAGATGGACTTGTTTCTTTCAGTGTTTCAGTATATTTTTGTCAGGAACAGATGTAAAACAAGAAAAACAGCATTCAACTTTTGCAAAAATAGAACTCTTGATTTATAAATGTACCAATGCAGTGATGAGAAGGTGCATCAATACTGTGCATGTGTGTAATCTGCAGATATTTACAGACGATATTGGTTGTAAATATCTGAAAAAAATTCAGTACTGGCCGATACGGATACTTAACTTTTAAGGCTGATATCGCCCATACGATAGCAAACCGATAATATCATGCATCCATACTTTAAACTAACTTAACTAACTAATCAATAATCACAAAGCAAAATAATCTGAAGAAAACTATAAACAAGAGCTTTAAAAACTTAGACTACAGCCTGTTTCTTTACCTCCAAAAACACAGAACAGCAGTTTTAGTCCACTTTGAGCTGCAGAGCTGAATGCTGTTGAATATCTGGTCTCAGTCATCCAAATACTCTGAAAAAGAGATATTTTTGGACCAGTTTCCACTAAAGTTTAGTTATTTTCGTCCTGTGTCATGAACTCTCCGTTCTCGTATGATCAGTAGGAAACATCTTAATCGTCACAGGATCATATGTTGAACTTTTGTATTGAAATCAAAAAACTTATAGAGAACAGAAAGTTCACCGTTCCTGATTAGACCTCTGTTAATATTAAGTTTGCTTGATTTATAAAGTGATGCTTAGTCTGCCATTTTACAAGCAACACAGTGAGCCTGATATCCAGTGCCTTTAGTTCTTCTTTTGTGCCGTGGTTTTGAAGCAGTCGTCCATATTGGTTTATTTTCTCAAGATTATTTCTGGTGTTTTTTGCCTTTTCTGGACCGGTTAGAGAGATAGTGAGTAGAACCTGAAAGGTAGAAGAATCATGGCAGAGTTGAAGATTCTGGTATTTTCTGCTGTAGTCTAAACTAAACTGCATAGATGAAGATGATGTGCTGTATCTTTGAAGGCAGCGGGCGGCCTGGCTGCTGGTGTGGGCATCAAACACACTCTGGTCAAAGAGTGTGAGGAGGAGGCCTGCATCCCTGCACACATCGCCGAAAAGGCCAAACCTGTGACTACAGTGAGGTGAGGAACCTTTACCAAAATGCTTCCTGTGCAGATCCTGGTGTGAAGTTTCTTTCCTTACTGTGCAGCAAATCTCAGTTTTGTCCAAACCCGTTAAAATGATTTAGATTTAGTTCCAGCTCCACCCTCCTGGTGCCTGGAGCCGCTGCCTTGGCCTCAAATGTGGATTAATCTGCCCGTCAAAGCAGCCCACATCTGAAGGATTACTTACTTTAGCTGGATCAAACAGGAAAGCACCATGAAGTTTAGTTTCAGAGCTACAGAGTGGTTACTGGTCCTCAGGGTAAAGTAGTTCTGCAGAAAGAGACGATACTATAGCACGGCATGAAGAGTAAAGTCATATCACATACAGAAACAGGAAAAAATCAAATTTTATATCACTAAAAGAAGAAATTATGCTGAAATGAAAATTCCTACCAGGCTTAATTGTGCAGGATTCAACACTGATGTGCAAAAGCAACCTGAGGCCTGGTTTTTATTTCTATTTCACCTTCACTGAGATTCACATATTCAATGTTGAAGGCTCTAATGGCCCTTTTCCATTAGCCCTACTCTACCCGGCTCTACTCTACTCGCTTTGGCCTGCTTTTCCACCAGCCCGGTCCCCTGCCCAGCGGGGGCGGGTTCGCCGTGAAACAGCTGGGCGACACAACAACCAAAACAATGGAGGACTTGAGGCAATAGTATACTTGCCGCTCGGTCTGTGGCTTTTTGTTACAAAGAGGAAAGCAGAAGAAGGCTGCAGGCGGCGAGAAGAAATACCCTTGAGAAGTACAGGAGAGTTTCTGAAGCTATACAACAGTTTGAAGCCGAGGACGAGAGCAATCGGGCTGCAAAGAAAAGACGTATGAGGGTAAGCTAACGGAAGCTACCGCTAGCTCGTAATGATAAAGCCCCGTGTTTAACATTGTGATGGCGGCAAGTTATTGCCATAAAGTAACAAAAAAAGTGTATGTACCGCAGTCCTGTTTTGGGCATCACGCTCATGACCCATCGGTGACGACATTCTCTGACCAATCAGTAGCCGGCAGTCGGTCGACGTCACCTTTTAGTATCGACTCAGCTCGCTTAGAACCAGAGCAGAGTAGGTACTAAAAACTGGTCTGTTTTAGGAGGAACTGTGCCGGTGGAAACGCAACGCAAACCGGGTAGAGCCAAGGAGAGTAGAGTAGAGTAGGGCCAAGGCGGGCTGGTGGAAAAGGGCCATAAGAGTACATTCATCACTTATGTCCAAAAACCTTCTAAGGAGGCCCTGATCCAGCTGTATGCCCACTCTGTCTGAGACACTCTGTTGGCTCTCTTCCCCACGTGGGCCCAGTCCGCTCTGATTGGCTGACAGATCAACTCTAGTAATGCCTGGACACATGTTTTCAATAACTCTGCATTCATTATTGATATAATTTCATCTTATTTATTTCTTTTCATCCTCTTGATCTGTTTTATTTCTTCATTTCAGCTCAGATTTATTGTTTGGAATTTTATCCTCACTTACTCGATTTCTTTTTATTATCCTACTTTAGCAGATTTTGCTTTAGTTTCTTCGCTCCTCACCTGTGGAACAAACCACCTGAGAGCCTGAAACTCTTTGAATATTTCCTACAGCCTTCTTCAAAGTTCAGCTCCTCCCTATTGTTCTTCATTTTTTTTCTCCCCTGTATATATATATTTATTAATTTTATGTCTTTAATATTTGTTTTATGGGTTGCTGTATGTATGAATGAATAAATGTTTTTATTTCAGTTATATAAATGTTAAAAACAAACATATAATACAATCAGTTAACACAAACTTGTCAATAACTGAAAAGGTATAGGCTGAAGCATGTCGCTTATTTCTGCCTCTCCTGTACAATCCAAGATAAATTTGACATGTAAAGGAAAAAGAAAAGACATCCTTTCTTTAATAACAATACTGTGCCATCATTACACCTTATACGCATTATTAATGTATGCTTTAAGGTATTTCTGAGGTGTAAGAGTGTTTTAAATAATTTTAATTCATCACCAAGCTCATTAAAAAATTTAATCCCCAAAACCAAAACACATCTTTATTTAATATTTAGTCAACTTTTCTTGTTTCAAACATAAGCACACCTTGTTAATTATATTTTCCCTCTCTTAGTTTAAAAATGTCTGAATTCACGCAAGAAGAGTGTTATGTACTGCACAAAAAATGATCTCCAGTGTCTTTAAATTTTAACATAGAGATCCAATGAAAAACTGATGAGTGGGTTCCAGATATCCAACTTTATTGGTTCTTGTAATCGCTCTTTATTTGTATGAATTATGCTCTATAAATAAAGTCGCCTCGACTAAACAAACAAACTGAAGAACGTCACGCTGGTAGGTCTGTTAAAGAGGGATGAGCTGTTTGAAGCAGCTACTGGTGCCATAAATATGGGAAAGTCCTGATGGGTTGGACTTTTTGTCTTTGTTCATAGAAGTGCTCTAACACTGCAGAGAGGCATGTAGATCACACTGGAGTGCTCAACGCAGAATCTCAGCTCTTTAATGATCTGTTATAACTGACTTGCCTTCTCTGACAGCTTTGTTTTTATTTTAAAGGTTTTATATTTAAATCAGACGTGAACAGATGGCCTTTCAGAACTCTTTAAGTGATTATGTTTATTTATTTTGCAGCTACACGTATGAGGAGGATGGGGAGGTGTTTCCTGAGAGTCAGTTCGTCTTCGATCTGCAGCTTCCTCTGGAGTTCAAACCAAAAGTCGGGGATGGAGAAGTGCAGGAGTTCTACCTGCTGCCCATAGAAAAGGTTAGTATTCCTCATTTATTCTGAATTGTATCCCTTTGAAACAGAATCATCTGAGCAGAGATGCTGAAAGCTCTAAAAGTCATTGTCATGTGTATTCTGTTTCAGGTGAAGGAGCTTCTGGCCTCTGACGACTTCAAACCAAACTGTGCCATGGTGGTCCTGGACTTCCTCATCAGACACTCCTTCATCGATCCAGACTCAGGTTTGTGCCTGGCTAAAGCCAGAGATGTGGAAGGAGAGAGTTTCATCAACTCTGTAGACGCCAATGGGCCAATTATTTGGCAGTAATGGCAGACCATGGGAGCCCTTGATAGTTCCAAACAATGTGACCGAGGCAACAGGATTCACGTTTCTCGCAGTTATCGTAGGACCACTTAACAATCACAGTTGAATCAAATAATCAATGTAATTTAAAGCATGATAGCTCATCAATTTCAAACAGAATATTAGTTTTAATATGATCACTGGTCTGTTTCTTGTTTCATCTTACATCCTTAATGCAAACGCTTTTGCATTACAACTTCATGGTTAATCTGGAAACAACAGGATTAATTAAATTATGTAAAGCATTGTTTTAATGCTTAGCTTTTCGTTGAATATAAGAAAGTATTAATAAATAGTCAAATGGTAAAAATTAACATGATGCCATGGGTCACTTTTCCTCCTGTCCTCCCTATTTTTTCAGTCACCAGCTGTCATTTTCATATATATGTATGTGTATATATATATATATGTATGTGTGTGTGTGTGTGTGTGTGTGTGTGTATATATATATTTATATATATATATATATATATATATATATATATATATATGTATATGTATATGTTTATATATATATATATATATATATGTGTGTGTGTGTGTGTGTGTGTGTATATGTATGTATGTGTGTGTATATATATATGTGTATATATGTTTATATGTAGATAGATAGATAGATATAGATATATATAGATAGATATATAGATATATATATACATATATAGATATACATATATATATATCTATAGATATAGATATAGATATAGATATATGTATACAGTAGATAGATACCAATTAATTTGATATTTTATACTTTACTAGACAGAGTTTCCTTCACGTTTTAAGTTAATAAAGCTAAGTTACAGCATAGACATTGTCCTTGAAACATCTGAACATGTTTTTCTACTCAGGAGGATCACAGCTTTCTTTCTACGTCTGAAATGTTTAAACAATTCTGTATTTTCCAAATCACCAACTCTGATGTTATAAACAAAGACATTACAGCGTCAAGCAATGTTTGCTAGTCAAGAATGAAAGTAAAGCCAGCCAGTTTACAGCCCACATTCTTCCTTTTCAGAGGAAATTTCAGCAATTTTAACATCATTATCGGAATAATTATGTTCCAACACATGCACATGAAATATGTGTCATGTTAGAATTTGTCTATATCAACATATGAATGGAAAAAATGGAAAATATTGGTAAGTAGTTTCCAGAAATTGTGGCTAAGCAGTTCATTTAAATGACCTACCAAGCTTTGTTTGGAGCTATTTGGCTGCTGCATGAACCACGAGACCCTCTGTGTTCTGACCCCTCCGTGACGCAACTCTCTCTCTAGGGCTCTGGCTAAAGCTTACAAAACCACGTACCTCATTCAAACAAGTCTCATGTTAATCACTCTTTCTTCCTTTCAGAGCCGTACTATCAGGAGTTTGTGGCAGGACTCCATCAGACTTTATGAGGAGAAGGCAGAAGACGGAGGAACGACATGATGCTACACAACTGTTGAAATGTTTGATGAACGGAAATACAAGTCATGTTACATAAAGAAATACCAGGATCTGCCCCCTTGAGGCCACATGTCAGAGAGCAGAGTGCCAGATGATGGACTGACAGTTTACAGAGAGAGTTCACATCAATAAAAACACATGAAGGAACCTCAAAATGAGCTCAACACAAGTCCTCTTTAGACACAAAGATCTCATTACTCCATCAAAAACACTGAGATATCCCCAAAGCTGGAGTACTTCAGCTGTGATACCAGGATGTCTTATTGAATGTTATTTGTTAAAATGGAACTTTAGTCTTTAACAGCCATTTATAACAACACAGTAGCCCAAACCTCTGTTAACTTCTGCTTCGAGGCTTCTGCTCCAGCACAGTATTGAACCGGTCAAACTACTTTTCTTAGCCTCTACAGTTTGTGCAGCCCTTTAATCATTTTCCAGTGCTTCTCAGGCTTGTTTGGTGGTTGTGGTCACCCCTCTTGAGGTTGAGTAACTGAAGAGGTTTCTTGGCCTTTTCAGATTCCCTCTAAATGTCCTTCTCTGCAGAAATGCTCAGTGCTCTTTAGGCCACGAGACTCTGTCTCAGAGCACAGGGATAAACAATCAGCCAATGATGATAAAATACAAACACTGAGCTCACAGCTGCAGTCTGTTGACCACAGCGAGCACCTTGACCGATGGAAAGCACTTCCCCACAAGACAAGACATCCACCTGCTTGCACTGTGATCCAGATCAAGAAGAACTTTCTTCAGGCTCTCATACTTGATTTTTAAATAACTTGAAATACGTTTTTAACTGTTTAATTGCAAGTTTACATTTTATATCTGTCTATGCACTGGTACCAGGGATGTGAAACCATCTCCTGTCCGATATTCACTGTACACTGGTCACTACTTCCTTAAAAGAAGCTAATTTAAAGGTTGTTTTTGGGCTTTTCATGCTTTTATTAGATAGAGGCATGTGGCAAAGGGTGCACGGGCTTCAAAATGTTGTAGAGTTTCACCTTTTAAACAAAATATCACTGATTCCTGTTGCCTCCAGAACATATTTTTAAGTTTCTTCCCTAAAAATCCTTGAATGCAGTATATTTGTTGTTGTGCTGGCACGCCTATAAACCCCTCGGTTTCAGCCCTGCCCAGAACAGGCTGTTTTAACATGAGCTGTGCCTGACCACGCCCCTCATGAAGTTGGCTCCATGCTCTAATGTTTACTGTGGCTGCACACATATGCAGAGGTCTCCATCTGGGGGAGGTGGCTTAATCCTCATGACATTATCGGGGGGGGAATCTTTAAACAGGCTGTTGGAGCACGTTTTATATAAGATGGAGAAAGCAACAGAGGACAGGGAGGGATTCCTCTAATGTTTGGGGGTTTGTAGACACGCCATGGAGGCATATTTTTATATAAAATGACATAAATAACTGTATTTTTCATTATATGATACATTTAAATTTGTTTCAAACAGTCTAAACAGTTTTGCTGTGCATCTTTTTTTTCCTGTAACTACCAATTTTAAAGTCAAGCTGAATAAAAATTCTTCAGACATGAATGTATGACTATGGCACTACCCATCACTAATATGGATTACATTTTGTATTTGGAGGGCTTTTACGCTCGTCTAAGATTCAAAATAAAGTTCTCTGATACTGGAAACATCCTGAGTTTGTGATTTCTGATCAAAAATGTCAGATTTTTTAAATGAAGTGAAAAAACCATGAGAGCATTGTTTGGTCATTAGCAGTTTATTTCCTATAGAAACATAAAAAGACATCTGGAGGATATATATGAATATAAAAGAATAATTCTCCTACAAACTGGTCCGTATTGAAGAGTTATGATTTCATGGACATTCTTCCCCAAAGGCTAAATAACCACACTGACCTTTATGTTCGAAGACGTGTGCAAATAATACAAAGTAAGCCAGTAGAATATCACATTTAAAAGTTAAATCAATAGAAACAAAAGACAAAAAGGCAAACACAAATAATGTTGGAGTGGCTAAGAGCGAGCAAAACTGACTAAATATAATTTCATAAAAGCTTAAATTCAGTTTAATGAACATTTTTACAGCACTTTAATTTTGTAGGCTCTATTGTGAAGTTTTAGAAAGTGAATTATTGGTATTTCTTTGTTGTTAAGCTTCAAATCATGCAGGAAAATTCCAACTCACAGCTCGAGTGTTTGTGCAAGTTATGCAGTGACCGTCTCTGCCCTCTGATTGTAAGACCAACCAAAGATTAACAAAACTCTCCTTCTGTATGAGGTGCTTTCTTTAAGAGAGAGACTGCTGAATGCTCTCTCCGTCTTGCAGCACTTTTTGGATTAAAATACGACTGATGCTCAAAAGTTTTTAGAGCTTTGGCCCTGTTCTACAGAGACATGTAGAATAGATTAAAAATCTGTTTTTCCTGAAATAACATCTGAACAGTTTTCTCTGTTCAGCTGGTGAACGCAGCCTAAGACCACACAAATGTACAGAAAGTAAATCATCTGAAAGCCATGAAGCCAGCTCTGGAGTATAAACTTATCTCTGAAGAAAGCTCTCCTGAAAACTGGACAAACTGTCACAAAGGTCTGGTGGAAACAGTGCTGCAGAAATGTACATTACACTGAATATTTCAAGGCAACAGGTAAAAATGGAGGAAGCAGATCAGTACACATGGAGGCTTATTGTCACAAAATATTCAGAATAAAGTTTTCTCTAAAAGGACCCTTTAAAACAAAAAGAGCTGCACCAGCTGTGAGTAACTTCTGTCTTCGGGAGGCATACACACCTGATACACACCTGTTACACTCTGTTACACCTTCTCTGGTCTAAATGAAGCATCTGAGTCGTGCTTTGGTCAAAAAACAGAATAATTCACATCAGTCATCAGAGGATGTTTTTGACTCTTTCACAGTGTTGCTTTAAATGAGCTCCTCCTGACCCCACAGTGCCATTCTCGGAGTTTCTCGTTACCGGTACAATCCACAAGACAATCACGTATGACTGCTTAAAGCTTGATGAGAGATAGTAAGTTGAACTTCTGCCTATGTATGAACTATCTCACCTGGTGCTACGCCTTACATATAAGCAGAAACTCCATCTAAAAGGTGCTTGAACTCACTCAGAGCGGGTGCAAATCAGTCCTGGTCCTACAACAGAGAATATAAATGAGGCCTTGCTGCTGTTTGAGGATGTTCAGTAACTGTTAAGAGGAAATACAGCCTCATTAACCCTTTATAACCCACCGGATACAGTGTTTGACTGTTAAAATTCAACCCTTCAGTAACAATCTCATAAAAAAAACTCATTAATTTGGTCTCTTCACCGTCATCTATTTAAACAGAAAATCAATCTTGAAGCTCTTTCTAAAATGTCTGCACTAAGTCTGTTTGAGGTTATTATGATGTATGTTTCTGCAGGTAACTTAAGGGGAAAGAAAACTTAAAGAAAAATGGCAAAAACAAACAGAAGAGTGCAGCCACACAGCAAAGTCCTCCAGCATATTGAGGCTCAGACTCCCCCTGCTGGACCTGGACTCAGATTTCACACATGCACAAAACCAATGAACATTTCCAGGAACTTTTGGAATGAGCGGCACACAAATGGCCACATTTTTAACCCCAAATTTCTCCCTCTGTAATGTGCATTTGTCACCAAGCAACATTCTCGATGGTCCGTCTGAAATTTTCTAGAAATTTCCAGGAGTGCATGTGTGAAATCGGCCTGGTAAACCATGACAGATCCCCAGACTGTTGAAGTACTCCCTGTACAGCATTTTATGAAAATATGTCCCACTCTTCTCACTTTATTTAAATTCAGGGTCCCAAAACCCTGACTGCAGTATTTTTATGTCAAAGCTTCAATCTTTAATCGGACTTCAACGTCCTTTCTTTTTCCGTTGACCCTCTGTTTTGTCCCTTTGGCCTGGTTTGAGCTTCTCCCATGTCCCACAAATGCCCCTCAAATTTACCCCCAAGTGACCTGAAACTCTAGAGCAGAGCGCAGATGCCCTTTTTGCCTCGTCTCTTGATCTCCAGTGCAGCCCTGGTGGCCATCTCAAACACCTCCCTCACCCCGTCCTTGGACTTGGCGGAGCACTCCAGGTAACCGTACGCGTTGATCCGGTGCGCCATTTCCTTCCCCTCATCTGACCTCACCGGCTCCTGTAATTTATAAAACAAAACAATAGGAAGAAGAAGAAGAGCAACACTTGGGTTAAAAAAGAAGCAATGACAAGATGATCAATATGTTTAACCATAAATGTAAGATTTATCTGCTGTTTTAGACCAGGCGTCCACGAGGGCGTTGACAAAACGCAGAGTGCAAATGTAGGAATTCCCCGGCATTCAGCAACTTGTCCACAAATTCATGGAAGATTCCTGTTGCCGTCTTTGTCCTTCCTGAACACTTCCTAAAACTTCTACATGTTCAGGAGAGGTTAAAATTTCTGTTTCTAAATTTTGGTTGTGACTAAAATATGGACGCAGAAATTAACTTCCTGACATCTTTAGCAGCTTGTCTGCAATGTCCTGAGGACATCGTCAGGACATCCCAGCTTTCTTAACCCTGCTGCAGCTTCTGGAAATGCAGACAGCTTCCAGAATGTTCAGGAAACCTTTGGGAAAGCACCCTGAACTCCTTAAGGCATCAAGTAATAATGACGAGTCAATGCAGAAGCAACCAGGAAACTGACAGGAACAATAGGAACAACAGGAAGCCACACAGAAGCCATGCAGGTTTCAGGAAAGCTAGGAACCTATAAAAGCAAGTGTGCTGACCAGCTGAGGACATCTGCAGACAGGACAGGACAAGAATGGTTTAAGATGCCACAGAATCAAAAAAGGTCATGCCCAAGGTCGCAGTCCCTCAAGATCAGCCCAGCATTTGTATACTGGCATTATTTCCTCATGTTGTCTGCATAGCTAAATGTTTGTCTGAAAGCCATCCTGATTGTCTTGGTCCATGATTTTATCACTCCTGATGTGATCCTAGCAGTATCTGCACTGTCCGGACATGATCACCAGATTCAGCACCAGTCCCTATTGATACCCAGGACACTCCCCGGTACGTCTGAAGACAATACACAGAAAATCACAGAACCGTCTCAGGAAAGGAAAGTTCACACCCTTTAGTGGATGCCCACCGGTTTGATGGCATCATCTGAAACACTCAACTGCTGAAAATAAAATAACTCTTTATTTTGCCGAAGAAACTGGTCTGTTTTCATGACTAAAAATGGGAGATAATGTTGGTTTTGTGTGGAAAAGAATGCCAACACCAGTAATTATGGCAACATAAGCGTCGGTATCTGCCTACAGTGTAGTTTTCAAAGCTTGATATGTGCCCTAAATTTTTATAACTGGTTTAATCCACATGCTCCAGAACAATACAGCCAATTATTCTGATAAATAATAAGAGAGAGAAGTGCTTGTGCTTTAAAACTGCATCTATTTCAGGCGAGAGATTCTCAGAAGAAAGCTACAATCAAGCTCCCACAAAGTCTCCCAACTGTAGAGATAAACTGGCACACGCGTTTTTCTATAGATTAGGAACGAGAAGAGACCCAAAATAAAGTACAAGGAGACTTCTACTAACAGGTAACATTTGATATATCACTTTAGTTTTTAGTATGCTACCCTAGCATGATGACAGATCTACTGCAGTTTGATATGATGTTCTGGCAAGTTAAATCATTATATCACCACATAAATATTCTGAAAACGAGGACTTGAACCATTTACAGTGCTATGAAAAGGTTGGGCACTCATCTGAGGCCACATTTACTCTTCTTTCCAGAAAATGATCACAGTGGCATACATTCATCTTCTAATAAAAGCTAAGTAGATTTTAAGAGTGGCAATATTAAGTTGTTTGAAATTAAATCAGACGTGAAGAATAGTGCAAAAATTTGGGTCATTATGATGATTTGAATACCTGTAACCATTGAGGACTGATTAATTTGCACACAGAATTGGTTTGGTGAGCTCCTTAAGCCTTGAACTTTATAGACAGGTACATCCAATCATAAGAAAATGTATTAAAGGTGGCCAACTGCAAGTTGTCCTCTTTGACTCTCCTCTGAGGAGCGGCAACATGGGGGCCTCAAAACAACTCTCAAATGAAAATAAAGATTGTTCATCATCATGGTTTAGGGGAAGGCTACAAAAAGCTACCTCAGAGATTTCAGCCGTCAGTTTCTACTGGAAGCTGGAAGACCGCAGACACAGTTCTGTTAAGGTCAGAGGTGGCAGACCAATGGTTTCACTGTGCATGGTTCGACTATTCAGCACACTTTGCACAAAGAGAAGCTGAACGGGAGAGTGGCTACGTTTACATGAGAGCTTTAATTCACCTTTAATTCAGAATAAAACTTAAATCCTCTTTAAAAAGATTAAAAATGACTCTGTAAACACCAAATTCCAAATGAAAATGACCATTCCGAATTAAACTTAATTCTGAAGTAGGTGGCTGGTTTATTTGGATTTTAAAACCGAAGTGAATAATTCCTCGATCATGTATATGTTCATTCCACTTTAAATTAATTCTGGTAATTCTGCGCATGCTCGTTCCCTTGTCCTGTCGCGATGAAGGGAACAGGATGGCCACCCGAGCAAGCGTTGAGCCTCGAGCCGAGACAATTTATTTCATTCGGGACTTAGAAGATTTGCAAATCATGAAAGAGTGGATGGACATAAGCATAAAAATGCTGACCTTTTTTAAGTTGTAGCATCCAAGTTGGACGAGGTTTCCCTGACAGAGGCGCTGGAGATGCTGAACTGGAGTTTGTTTTCTTCCAGTAGATGTAAAAACTTCACATCTGCCCCTCTGTCCAATCAGAACCATTCCCAACCCTCAGACTTTAAGCAGAATTGAATAGAGGCGATTAAACGTGTTTTCCTTGTAAATCTCAATTCAGAATTACTATTTCCATGTAAACGTGAAGGTGAATAGTTTAATTCCAAATTATTTAATTCTGAATAATTCATTCCGAATTAAAAAACATCCTGTAACCGTGGCCAGTGATGTGGTCACAAACCGAGTCGCCTCAGGTATGCAAAAGCACAATTACCGTAAAATACCAAATAACAGCCGGGGCGTTTATTTGTGTCAATCACTGAGCAGAAAAGACGTTTATTTGGGACCAGGTGATTAATTCCTTTTTCACAAAAATCTTGCTTAGCAAAAAATGAAAAAATTCAGTAAATGTAATCATATTTTCAAGGCAAGATCACAGTACCATCATGATACTTTTGTCTTCTTCTTTCAACTCAGCACTCTCTAAACACTCTTAATACTGGTAAGGAAGTACGTAGCTAAGTTAAGGTTGTACTTTTGTTTTTTTTCTGCTGCACCGGGGCCATGGCAATCAGCAGCAATGTACCGTAACTGATGTGACTGGTCTCCTGACGTTAGTTTTCTATTACAAAAGCACGTACAAACGTGAAAAGGGCAAATAACATGCAGCGGCAGTGGCAACGTCTTCTTCTTTGAATTTTTAAAGCCACACTATGTAAGATTCTGGCTTCCTGCGTTCTAGTGGCCTCTATGGTCATTGAGAGTAACTGCACTGTCGTAAAACAGAGCGCCTCACACCAACGTGCATTTGTTGACATACAGAGGGAGGAGCAGAGAGCCGACAGGACGTCCCCAGAGACAAATAAACCATGTGGACTGATAAGATACAGTCTGATCATGTTTCTCTTCGAATAAATAACTTTTCAAGCGTCAGACTGTCACTGGACTAATGAAACTTGCTGCCCACAGTACAATCTGATGGAGGCTCTGTCAGGCTGTGAGGCTGTGGCCAGTGTCAGTACCGGGGGTCTTGTTAAAGCTGAGGGTCGCATGGATTTCCTTCAATATCAGCAGATTCAAGTTGAAGTAACACCTGGGATGGATACTTCAACAAGATGTTCTGGAATGTTCTTCCCAGTCCTCAGATCTGAATATTATTGAAAACCAGTGGGATGATTTGGAGCGGGCTGTCCATGCTCTGCAACCATCATACCTAACTGAACTGGAGATGTTCTCACCAGAGGCTGTAGGAAGAGCCTACAGGCTGTTATTATTACGAAAGGAGGCTCTACTAAAAATGTATGTGATTTCTCTATTGGGGTGCCCAAATTTATGCACCCGTCTTATTTTGTTTTGATGCATATCACACATTTTCTGTAATGTTTCCGTAATTTCTCAATGATTACACACACCCCATATTTTCACGATTTTTGCCTAGAAAAACACTGTACTCATATAACACTCACCTAAATTTTGCCTAAACCTTACTCTGTCAGATAACTCAAAAATGACCTTTATTCAAAGTTTTAATCAAAGAAATTTCAGTATTTTCACAACAAATTCCGTACACGACTTTCTCTCTCAAATGGATACAGAAACACCTTTTGCTTCAAGCATGGTAATTACTCGATTTCTGCCCGAGCATGCTCAGTCGTAGTGTACCAGCCAATCAGAGAGCAGATATCAACATGCCGATGTCTTCAGTCAATCACAATGCAGCCATTTGGCAATTGCAATGTTGGCGAGAGGAAATATGGTAAGTGTTTTGCTTGTACTCCTGTATAATATGCACCCGAAAAATAAGACCTTATTTAAAGGGAAAAAAGTATGTGTTATAATCGAGAAATTACGGTATTTGGTATTTCAAAATTAAATTGCTGACCCAAACACCCAATGATTTATAAATGAAAATAATGGAAATTGTCAGGGGTGCCCAAACTTGTTAATACCACTGTGTGTTTAGCTGATCTCAGTGTGACAGACAGGATGGTCATCAAATCATAATAATCACACATTTACAGCACTTTTAGTTCCTGATGTACAACCATCCACATGCTCAAACATCTGCCAGCATCCAGACCAGCTCCAGAGACCTAAAGCCTCACTGACCTGCTTCATCTTGGCCAGCTCTCGGCGTGTGTGCTCATCATTTCGCAGGTCTTTCTTGTTTCCTACGAGGATTATGGGCACGTTGGGGCAGAAGTGTTTCACCTCAGGAGTCCACTTCTCTGGGATGTTCTCTGCAGCAGAGACAGGGTATGCATCTTCAATATGGATTAAAGCAAACACTGGCACACTTAATTCATACAACCATGGCTTTCCTAAAAACTTTGATGTCATCTTGGACAGCAACCTTAAACTTGATAAACAGTTCAGATCTACAGTGAAAACAAGCTTTTTCAGTTACTGGCAGAAGTTAAAACTGGCACCATCATATCTATCTGAGCTGTTGAAGCCTCACACGAGTACCAGGGCCCTTCGGTGGTCAAACCAGCGGCTCCTGGCAATGTGTAGGTCCAGGGTCTCCACTCGGGGGACAGAGCCTTCGCAGTAGCAGCCCCAAAACTGTGGAACAGCCTACCTGTCCAGGTTAGAGCTGCACAGTCCACTGAGCACTTTAAAACACTTCCAAAAACACATCTTCCTTCTTTGGCATAAAGTCTCAGCTGATCGAGTAACCTTGGCTTTTATCCTTCAGCTTTCATTCCCTATCTTCTATTTTACTCTTCTTTGATTGTTTTTTTTTTAATCTCTATTTTTATACATTTGATCGTAATATTGTGTTCATTTTTATTGCATTAGAGTTTTTATTATTGTGTGTATGCATGATTATACTGTAGCCCTGTGCAGCACTTTGGTCGACAGAGGTTGTTTTTAAACCTGCTTTAGAATAAACTTTGACTTGACTTGGCATCATATTTATCAAAAATAAAAACAAGACAGAAGTCTCACCCAAACTGTCGGGGCTGTCGATGGAGAAACACATGAGGATGACGTCTGTGTCAGGATAGGAGAGCGGCCTCAGCCTGTCGTAGTCTTCCTGACCTGCTGTGTCCCAGAGAGCCAGCTCCACCTACAACAACAACACAGGTAACTCTTAAAGACGGGGCACAGCGTGGGCTTTGAGGATGCTTTATGGATGAGGCAGTATTGTAATGACTAAATCAGATCAACAAAATACAGCGAGGAAGAATCCTTCCTGAGCTTCTTGTGGAGAAACTGTAGCGGGTCAATCAGAAGACATTAACATTTATGTATTAAACTAAGGGGAGGAAAAAGTACACAAATATTATAAAAACGAACAGTTACTTCGATAAACACTGTCCTCAAATACAAGTGATAGTAACTCTCTATAAATGTACTCAAGTAAAAGAAAAAGCACATATTTTATTTAAAATATACTCACAGTACTTAGTAAACTTTATACAATATATAGCGCTAAAAATAACAAAATCCAGAGTTTGATCAGTCAAACAGATATTTTTGTTAAAGTCATTAAAAATAAGAGTGTGTTAGAATCTGGTGATATGATGCGTATCACTAGGGATGGGAAGTGATAAGACTTTATTGATATCAAGTCCATTAACCATTCTGCTTATCGATCTGACTCCCTTATTGATTCCTGCAGATTCTCTTTGTGGTGAAAATCAGCTTACTTTAGGATTTCAGAGGCAGCAATTTCAAACACGACACTCCTGATAGTCAACGCTGTGCTGCACAAATTCTGTGAGGTGCTGGCGTCTCCACTTACTGAGCGTTTGTGCAGTAAGAGTCTTTTTACCAACAATTATTCCACAGTTTTAATACCCACTTCTGCCTGCTATATCAGGATTTTTAACATCTTTATCATGACTGCCTCTGTTGAGAGCGTGACGTCCTTAATTTGCAAAGCATGCAGAACAAAGTGGAAGGAAATGATGAGCAAAAGGACAAATTATACTGATTCTTTGAGGGAATTTTCCCATCCCTACATATCACAATATCAGGGTGACTATACAATTTATAAAGATATATCTCAATACTGCGAAAATTAACCAAAATATATTTTATAGCATTAAGAATTATTGTATGCATAAAATTACACTTTCTTCTCAGTGTTACATCTACAACTGTTATCACAGAAATAACAGTAATAAGTGTAACACAGAGGGAGAGTCAAAGGCTGAATGTCTGCTGCAGACTGATGACAGAAAGCTGTAATAAAACACAAAACAAATGCCTATAATTTCTTACATTATTCAATGTAAAGTACATATACTTTACATGTTAGGGAATGGACTCCACTGGCGAACTTTCTGAAGGAGGAATGGCTAAATGTAAAGTTTTAAATGTAAAGTTTACCTGTTTGCTGTCCACCTCGATGTCGGCCACATAGTTTTCAAACACAGTAGGAACATAAACTTCAGGGAACTGATCTTTGCTGAACACGATGAGGAGGCAGGTTTTTCCGCACGCACCATCACCGACAATCACCAGTTTCTTTCTGATCGCAGCCATCTGGAGGAATAATACATAAATATTAAATTACACAGATTTACACTGATTTCACAACCTCCAGTGGCCTCCACAGTCGCCAGATCTCAATCTAGTAGAGTAGTAATACCTGAGCTCCCCTTTGTTTTTAAATGTGAAATACTGATGTGCAACAGAAACATTTGAAATGTTTTCATTAATAAAATACAGACAAAATAGACTTAAATAAAAATTCCCATCCAAGCTGTCATTGGCTGAGAGGCTTGAGCCGGCCACCAGCCAATCACAGGGCCACATAAAGAGACAGAAAACCATTCATGCTCACGCTATCACTTTACTTAAATTATTTTTCCTTCAAAAGGAAGTTGATATTGCTTAAAGATTCTGCATGGTGCAACCTGCTTTATTATTTATTTATTTTTTTATGCTCCTATCTATTTTAATGTCTTTGTTTGATATTCCTACCGCTATACTGTGTATCAGAGCAACTGAAACAACCAAATTTCCCTTTGGGAGTTAATTAAGTATTTCTTATTCTGATATTAAAATATCTGTTTGAGCATGGGGGTAAAAATCAGGACTCAAAGTGTAAATAAACATTTAAATATGAAATAAACAGCTTAACAGAACATTAAGACAAATGGAGCAGTGATCTGTCTGACCCAGCAGAGGGCGGTCCCGGCACGATTTATGCAGTGTTTTACTATTATAAATTTATGGTTTATACTTATTTTTTTATCTTTATTTACTCTGCTTTTTCATGGATACATCTTGTCGATTTACTGTTTAGGTAGCCTGAATTTCATTTTGCCTTCTTTTTATTTCTTCTAGTCACCATTGTTTTAAGTTTTTATATTTTATTCCTTAACTGGCACTACTTTATCTACTCATATTTTATGGTTAAGTGTGCATTAGTTACCAAGTACATTTTTATGTCATTTCCTATGTTTGATTGATGGTCACTAACAAGGTAGAAGGAAGATGAATAATTTCCCAGGACAATTCAAGCTTTTTCAGGACATTTTACTTTCTTCCTCATTTTCCATATGTTTTCCATGACTGGAAAATTGGTCAATCATTTCCCAGGTTTTCCAGGACGTGTGGGAACCCTGTTAAAGTTAAAGTGTGTCATAAAATGTTGATTATGTAGTTGAAACGTGGTCAGGTTTGTCTACATAAACACTGAAAACGGAGTTATTTTCACAGAAAATTGACATGAAACAAAATTCGATCTCATTACAAAAACGAACACAAGACTTTAAAAGTGCTAGTGCAAAACCTGGCAGGGCCTTCTGTTGTGAAAACTGTAAACTTTCAGTGTTTATATTTCCAAACATTGCAACAACCTACAATCTGAGTTAGACAAAAAATTCAACTTTTAATTTTCAAATCTTCTGCAGAAAATAATTCAAATTAATTGATTTAATAGATATATTGCCCAGCCCTAGCCGCGACAATGAAGTGCTATCATGGAGCTGTGGACCAACATCTCTGAGGGATGCTCCTGCACTTTGTTGAGTCTGTGACACCAGGAGTTAAGGAGCTCTGAGGGTAAAACTGTGTATAAACGTTTGATTATTTACAATAAACACATATATTAATGAACCGTACATGTCATGCGCAATGTTTAAAATATATTTAATTGACTTTCCAACAGGCCAAACATGATCACACTCATATTGAGACCTAAATATCCAAAGAAAATCCCTCCAGCCTCTCATATGTTGGACACAAACAGCTTTAAGTTCACACAGACCTCAGTGAATACAGAAGTGCTTCAGTCCTGTCGACGTTGCATTATAACTTTACTTCCTCTAAAACTGTTTGCCGTCTAACGTTAGGAGATACTGAGCCTGTGTGCTCTCCTTAATCTGAATTAGTATCTGTAAAAACAGATATACTAATCTGACCCTGTACTATTTCTTCAGGTTAATATCAGTCTTATTAACCTGATTTATTTACAGAGTTAAAAGAGTTCACCTGTCAGCAGCAGTTCAGTCCCTTCACGGAAGCTAACTATTAGCCCGCTAACTTTCTCGGGACAGTTGGCCTCCTGTCAAACTAGTCACACCACATTTAAACACCTAAACACATTTTCTTAATCTAAAACAATCTATAAGAAAGGGAGAAACCATCGGAAACATTCACAAAGCAGATTAAAAACCGAGTTTTTACCGTTTTTATCAGAGGTACTCGCCTTTCTTGACTTTTTCCTGTTGGACCTCACAGTCCCGCCCCCCGACAATGCCACATAGATTGGACACGCCCACTTCTAATACTTTCAACCAATGGGAGGGGTATAAATTATGAATGAGTGGTAGGTTAGCCAATCAGCGTTACGTCTATATATCCGCACTTCGCCCAGTTCTGTTTCACTTTATAAGGCTGTTTACTTTGGTGTGAAGCAGCCTGAATATAAAAAGTCTTTTATTTTACACCAAACCTTCTGCTTTATGTTCAAACTGCTGACTATAGGGAGGTGCAATAAAAACTTAGAGTGGAAATTCTCTCTCTCTCTCTCTTTTATATGTATATATATATATATATATATATATATATATATATATATATATATATATATATATATATATATATATATATATATATTTAAAAAAAAATTTTAAATACAACACTGATCAGTTATTAAAAAAACAAATATACAGTAGTTGAAATACGTTTGCACATTAGAGAAGGAGTGGAAAAAATACAATAATGGATCTCTCTTCTTCTTCAAAAGGTAATAGCTGATTTTTGAGCTTCTTTGGTTGATGTAAAGTTTCAATGATTCATTCATCAATAACTCCTCTGATATCTCACGGTAATTTAATGAGTTTTGTCTTGTAAAATAAAAAATAGCATGATGGTTTCAAAGGGTTTTCAATTTTTTCCTGACACAATTGGTGTCTCGGATTTGTGTGAAAGGCGCTGTAAAATCAGAACGCTGTCACAAATACAGATGTTAAATGTTTGGTTTTATAAAGATACAAACAGCAAAGAGAGTGATCAGGAGTCACATCTGGATCAAATCAGTATTTGGTGTGAACACTCTCCAAACCAGGTTCAGTTCTTCAGGGGACACTTCCACAACTTAAGAGATTTTTTTTTAATTGTAGTCGAAAATCTGATTAACCTGATTCATGTCACAAAACGAATGGTAGTTATACTCCATTAGCAAAGTCTCTCTCAGGTCTATATCTTAATTTTTGATGACTCCTAAAGTATGTTGACCATCACAAATGTGAACTAGAAAATCACTCAGAGAGCACAGACCTCCACCAAGAAGCTCAGCAGCAGCTTTTCCACAACCCCTGTAAAAGATACAACTCTGGGTCACCAGATCCAGAACAGAGCCAGGATCCAGACCAAACTCAGCACATACATGGAGGTTGTTATCCTGTATGAACCCAACAATTTTGGGAACATCACTTAACATTTTGATTTATGTAAATTATTGAGTATTGTAAATCGGATGGGTGTGAGAGATGCTGTAAAGTCGGAGGTCTGTCATAATACAGATGTTAAATGTTTGGTTTTTTAAAGATACAAACAGCAAAGAGAGTGATCAGGAGTCACATCTGGATCAGATCAGTATTTGGTGTAAACACTCTTCAAATCAGCTTCAGTTTTTAAGGGGACACTTTAAATTTCAGGATTTATTTTGATTAAAGTCGAAAATCTGATTAACCTGTGATGCCAAACAGCAGCTGATGATTGTGGTTTTAATGCTGAAACACAGTCTTTAACTGAAATGAGGCTTCAAACAGGGAGAGGAACAGCCAAACTCTGCTACCAAAGTGAGGCCACAGAAGATAGATTCCTGTCACAAGACGAATGGTAGTTATACTCCATCAGCAAGGTCTCTCCCACTAATGTTAACTAGAAAAGCACTCAGAGAGCGCAGACCTCCACCAAGCAGCTCAGTCCCTGTAGTAGCTTTTCCACAACCCCTGTAAAAGATACAACTCTGGGTCACCAGATCCAGAACAGAGCCAGGATCCAGACCAAACTCAGCACATACATCGAGGTTGTTATCGTGTATGAAGCCAACAATTTTGGGAACATCACTTAATATTTTGATTTTATGTAAATTATTGAATATTGTCAATGGAATTTCCCATTATAAAGTTCAATTATTTTGTTTTTGTGATGTCTATCAGTTCAGATGAAATTTACCTTGATGATAGAGACATGGACCCCATATTATCCTGTTTAACTGGAAGTGAATCAGTTAAGAAATGGCAGAGAATATGTTTTTTTTTAAACTTCCACCCAATGTAAGCTCAGTGGATTTTTTGAAATTTGGGATTTTTTTGCATCCAGATAAACATACGTATCACCACCTAATTTTATCATTTTAAAGTTGGGCCATTACCAACATCTCCTTAAAATTTCAGCAAAATTTGACCAATAGTTTTTGCATAATCTTGCTCACAAACAAACAAGCAAATGTAGGCAAAAACGTAACATTAAAACCAGAGGACCCTGATAGTGTTGTGTAAGGCTTCCTACCCCATGAGGGCCCAGTCCAGTCTGATTGGGTCTACTCTGTGCCATATTGTCAACAAGTCTAACATCTATGCTCTGCAGTGGGCTTGTTACCCCATCCCAATTGGCTTAAAATGACAAATCAATGGTAGGACGTCACACTCGTAGGTCTTTATGGTGGGACGGGACGTTTCAGGCAGCTGTTATGGGGGGGGGGGTTCTTGTGGTGCGTCCCGTTTGACCTTGACAGTGAAATGTCGTCCTCTCTCAGATGTACAGCGTGATGCCGAGATTCTGCGACCCTCCTCTGATGTGGATGGAGAGAGCTGTGGTACAGCGTCCATGTGAACGGTTACACCGTGAGTGAGAGCGGCGAGGTCAGCATGTGGCTCACACGACGCTCACAGATGAATAAGACGTACCCGGGGATGCTGGACCACGTGGTCAGTTCAGACTTAAAACAGTTAGATTATAGAATTTCTGACACTTTACTTTATCATGTGCTGAACAAATTTATTTTGATGATCTGTGGCATCAGTAGTACTACAGCTCTGAAAATACTTCAGTGTCCTGTTATGGTTTTAAGTAAAAATTTCTGCTTTACTGAGAGAACACAGTTTCTAACATGTTCATCTGATCTGGATTATTTTCAGGAGTTCAGCAGCCCATTCTGGCACTTTAAAACAAGGAATTACTCAGTATCACACAATCAATCATTCAAACTTCATTTATATAAATAATTCCATACAAATTCAATTTAGTTCAAAGTTCTTTACAGAGAGGCAGAAAAGTGATGAAAAAGGACATTACTGAAAAAGTAACAATGAGAATAATCATGGAATGCATGATATCTATCGGCCGATTTTGGGGAAAATTACATCATTTTTATCAGCCTGATACGTACATTTTATCCGATAAAAAGATCCGATAAATTAATGAAGTTGGGGAAATTGTTTGTAGGCCGCATAGCCCCAAAACAGGCCATGTCGCACTGGTTACGTCGTCCATCACACCTTACTAGAAGGACCCAAGCCTGCCCTCGTCTCTCTGCCAGACCAAAAGTGAACATGGCTTCATTGATGTGGTTGTTTTTCTCAGTGGCAGAAGATAACAACAGCATTGCTGTCTGCACAATCTGTTCGGCGAGAATTCTGAGAGGAGGAAAGGGGACTTCAAGTTTTGACACAACAGATCTTATAGCTCACCTGAAAAGTCGCCATCGCAGTGAAGCTGTATTGAAAAAAGACGAAGCAGCCATGGTAGCAGCTAGCGGTGCTAAGGCTAAAACAACAACACGGAGCGTGGATGTCCCCATTCAACAGGTGTTTGAAAACTGTAAAAACTTTTTAAGAGACAGTGAAAAGGCTAAAGCCATTAACGACAAAGTGATGGAGTTCATAGTGCTCGACGACCAGCCCTTTTCTGTCAATGAGAGCCCGGGTTTTCACAAGGTAATAGCACATTTGGAGCCATGTTACACCCTCCCAAGCCGTGGCTTCTTCTTGGATGTGTCCATCTCTGGCTTCATAGGTATCATTGCCACACACATCCATAAGTTGAAAACATGACACATAACAAGAACAGACTACACGTAAGTTTCACCACAGACGTATGGACATTTGACGTTAGTCCGGTCAGCAAGCTTAGCTTAATGGCTCAGTGGTTGGATCAAGATTTCAACATGCAAAAAGATTATATTATATATAAAAATATGAACCTGTTGGTTATCGGTATCAGTTGATATTTTTCATGTCGTGCATCACTAGTTTTTACAAATATCTAGCAAAATAAATGAATGCTCAGCAAAGGCCTGCGTACTTCATTGTATTTCACTGTAATAGTAATAACAGTAAAGATGATAATTATAATGATAGATAGGATGTCAAGATAGATTTGGAACTAATGCACATTAAAATAGCCAAAGTAAAAGAAACAATAAAATCAAGATCCATCCATCCTCTACCGTTTGTCTGGGCTCGGGTCACTGAGGCAGCAGGCCAAGCAGCTCATCCCAGACTTCCCTCTCCCCTGACCAGTTCCAGTTCCTCCTGGGGGACTCTGAGGCGTTCCCAGGCCAGATGGGATACATAATCCCTCCAGAAGGTTCAGGGTCTGCCCGGGGGTCTCCTCCCAGTTGAGCATGTACAGCAGGGGTGTACAGCAGTGGTCAACCACATTTGTACAAGGGACATTTTCTTGGCACATGTTCTGGAGGCCGGATACGAGCAAAGCTTCAATCTTTAATCAGACTTCAGCGTCTGTTCTATTTTTCCATCTGACCCTCTGTTTTGTCTCTTTGGCCTGGTTTGAGTTTTCTCTCACGTCCCACGACTTCCCCTCAAATTACCCAAAGTGACCTGAAACTCTAGAGCAGAGGGCAGATGCCCATTTTGCTTGGTCTCTCGAACCCCAGTGCAGCCCTGGTGGCCATCTCGAACACCTCCTTCACACCGTCATTGAACTTGGCGGAGCACTCCAGGTACCCATACGCATTGATCCGACGTGCCATCTCCTTCCCCTCGTCTGAACTCACCGGCTCCTGTAATTTATAAAACAAAACAAAAGGAAGAAGAAGAAGAGCAATGATTGGGTTAAAAAAGAAGCAGTGACAAAATATTTACAGAGATGATTAAGCATGAAAAATTTTTTATCTGCTGTTTTACAAAAAAAATTATAAATAAGACATGTTTGATACTGAACATTTTTAATGGTGCAATCATTTCCACAAATGTGTGACTTTTAAATCCGTAGGATTCAAGAGGAAAGCTTGTAGGCTTTCCAAACTATGGATGCACATCAGCATCAAATTTAACATCCTTATGGACTGACATTTGTACCTTTTACTGACATCAGCAAATGAGTGTGGGATAAATCAGATGTTTATTTGTTCCGTCATTGTCATGAAACACACTCGTGACACAAAATAACTCAAAGGCAGACGAATCAGGTCTGTGAGGCAAAAATGAGGGTTTATTGTCACTCCAAGGTTCAGTACACAAGCAGGCAAAACAATCCAGGCAGAGGTATCAGGCAAACAAAAGGCTAGAGGCAAGGTTCAGGCAAAAACAGGTCTATGATGTGAGCAAGTCTATGAAATAAAGTGCTGGAAAGTGACTCAAAGTTCAACAATCTGGCAACAAGACAAGGGAAGACATGAGAGTTAAATACATGAGGTGACTGGGGGTGATGAGACACAGCTGGGAAGAACAATCAGGGATCAGGTGTGATAGAGCCAGACAGGAAGTAAAACTTACGAAGACAAGGAGAGACAGGTGAATTTTCAAAATGAAACAGGAAGAGCGAGACAAAAAATAAACTCGAGAACAAAAATGGGTAACTTAACTAAATCAGGAGCATGATCATAACAGTCATACTAGTTTGATGGCAACTCTGAAACACTTAACTGCCAATTAAGGAATTGGCAGAAAGAATTGGTCTGTTACACAAACTCTGACCTGTTTTCATGACTAAAAATGGGAGGTTATATTGGTTTTGTGGGGAAAATAATGCCAACCTCAGTAATTAAGGAAACATCTACATTGGTATCTACCTGTCATTTTAATAGCTTGATGTGTGCCAAAATGTATAAAATCAGTGCATCACTAGTCAAAACATGCTTCTGAACAATAAAACTGATGAATAATAAGAATGAGAAGTGCATATAATTTAAAAACTACGGTATATCTATGTCAAGGGAAAGATTCTAAGTAGAAAAACTTAAAAAAAAAGCTCCCACAAAGTCTCCCACCTCCATCCGTCCATCTTCTTCCACTTACCTGTGGTTGGGTTGCAGAGCAGCAGCCTAAGCAGGGAAGCCCAGACGTCCCTCTCCCCGGCCAAATCGGCCAGCTCTTCCCAAGGGATCCTGAGGCGTTCCCTGGCCAGCTGAGAGACATAGTCCCTCCAGCATGTCCTGGGTCTCCCCAAGGTCTCCTACCGGTGAGATGTGCCCTGAACACCTCACCAGGGAGGCGCCCAGGAGGCATCCTAATTAGGTGCCCAAGCCACCTCATCTGGCTCCTCTCAACCTTGGAGGAGCAGCAGCTCTACTCCGAGCCCCTCCCAGAGTTTCTCCTCCTACGTCTAATACCGCTGTCAATACGGGTTTTTTCAATGCGGGTTAACCCGCTAACAATCAGCAAGTTACTCCTCTCCCACTGCCAACAGACCCGGGTCTAATCAACAGCAGACGAGCTGCGTGGCTGTTTTTTTTCCTCCGGTGCGTCAAGCTGATGACATCATCAGCACGATGAAACACGACCATGTAGGAGCATGTAAGCCGTGGACAATGTGGTCAGCTGTTTTCTGTACTTGGTACTTTTGTCCCTCTTTAAAAATATACAAACTCGGCACAGACTGAACGACATTTGAGCTCTGATAAAACAAAGGTGGCTGGAGTTTGTTGCTGAGACGGCAAAGAATCACGTAAATTACAGACGGAGGGGACGGGCGTGATGTTATGCTGTGGGCATGTTACGCCGGCTTCATCTGTAAATTAGCAGGTTGACCCGGGTGTGATGTTCCCACTGGAGCGGATCGGAGGCGAGCCGATAAAAACCTGTGTCGCTTGCAGGGTCAGTCGACCCGGGTCGAAAAGCCGATTAGACCCTTTCCCACTGCTGACAGGAGCAGATTGTTACTGGGCTTAAACAGGTTTTTTGACCAGTCTGAAAGGGGTATCAGAGAAAGCCCGGACACCCTGACAGTATCTGTGATCTTAGTCTTACTCTTTATTGTAAATGTGAGCTTACTGGTTTTAAATGCTCCGGATATTGTGTAAGGTGATGCAATGTGTAAGTTTGATTTTTTCTTGAGCCGTGGTGTCATACTGATGGTATTATGAGGTGTATTAATCTAGGTAGGACTAAGCAGAACGTTACTGAAGGCCTAGGCATGAAAAACACGACCCTCCACTGGATTTAGCTGATCTCAGAGTGACAGACAGGATGGTCATCAAATCATAATAGTCACACATTTACAGCACTTTTAGCTCCTGATGTCCAACCATCCACATGCTTCAAACATCTGAAGGCATCCAGACCAGCTCCAGAGACCCAAAGCCTCACTGACCTGCTCATTCTTGGCCAGCCGTTGGCGTGTGTGCTCATCATATCGCAGGTCTCTCTTGGTTCCTACGAGGATTATGGGCACGTTGGGGCAGAAGCGTTTCATCTCAGGAGCCCACTTCTCTGGGATGTTCTCTGCAGCAGAGACAGGATATGCACCTTCAATATGAATTAATGCAAACATGACATTCATCAAAAATAAAAACAAGACAGAAGTCTCACTCAAACTGTCGGGACTGTCGATGGAGAAACAAATGAGGATGACGTCTGTGTTGGGATAGGAGAGCGGCCTCAGCCTGACATAGTCCTCCTGACCTGAAGTGTCCCAGAGAACCAGCTCCACCTACAACAACAACAACAACAACAACACAGGTAACCCTTAAAGATGGGGCACAGCGTGGGCTTTGAGGGTAATTTATGGACAAGGGAGAGTAGGCTATTGTAACGACTAAATCAGATCAACAAAATACAGCAAAGAAGAATCCTTCCTGAGCTTCTTTTGGAGAAACTATAGCCGGTTATTTAGAAACCATAACGTTTACATATTAGACCAAGGGGTGGAAAAAGTACACAAATATTACACTGAAATAAAAAAATACAGTTACTCTGATAAAATTTTACTCACGTTAAGGTGACAGTAACTCTCTATAAAGAAAGTACAGTAAAGAAGAAGCACATTATTTATATAGGATATACTCACAGTACTGAACACACTTAAAACAACAAAGAGCCTGATAAGATCCAAAACAATGAGTGCTAAATTGCGTGTGCAAACTAAAAAACTGCACGTGCAATTAGTGGGCGTGTTGCGGGTGATCTACTATGACTGTGTGCGCAATTGATAACAGGTGCAAAAGCGGTGTGAACCGCCCCCTTTCAATGAGGATTTTGCGTGTGCTACCGGCTGTCACCATGCAGAGTTTGGGAGAGCAGAGTGGCTGTAAATGAAAAATGAAGTTTGAAGCCATGGAGTTGGAGGCATATAAACACACTTGCGGTAACCTTTTTTGCTGTCTATCATTTTGACAGACAAGCTTGTCACTTTTTCCTCATGCCATATTTTTATCCATCATTTTTGATTTCCCTTTTCTGATTACAATGAAACGTAATCTAAACGACAGCATTCACATAATTTCACAGCTTCATCTTCAATAACCTCCCATGTGAAGAGCAGTCTCACAGTTAAGCACACACAGACCCCGTGGGTACTCTCGCCTTTTACGCACTGACAGCTCCTAAACTCACTGTCAGTGTGTGGAGAGTGTGATGCAGTCAGCTCTGAGTGACAAACAGAGAGATTTTGGCTATATGGAGATCCTTTTTACATAGGTTAAATGACCTCCTCTGCAATGTAGAGCGCAAAACAGAGAGGGTTTACTTTATGCGTGTGTCTGCATGAGTATGTTTGCACACTGGATCGTCCCTCTTTTTCATAATGACAGACAGCCTCCAAATCTTGCAACCCCTGTTTATTGCCATAATGACCGCAGCCCTTTGTGAGTAACGCTGTGCCTGTTTTGCACCTGCTTTTCAAACATGCTACATTTAGATGCAAAAACACCACGCGCAATCAGTTGCAGGTTTGATAAATCACACTGTGGTGCTAAATGATTCCATTTGCATCTCCTCCTCCCAGTATTTTGCGCGTTCTGATCATCTGCATGTATTCTGCATATTCATGAAAGCAAACACGCTAAATGGACTGCATGTGCTATTTTGCCCATTTGACACACGCAATCCTCAGAGCACCCTGTTAGTAGATCAGCTTTGCACATGCTATCAAGTTTGCATGTGTTTTTATACACGCAAATCTTTAGTAGATCAGGCCCATAAAGCAATAAAATTTACATCTGGAGTTTGATCAGTCAAACAGATGTTTTAAAGTAATTAATCAATTGCAATCTGGTGATGCATATCAATCGGGAGGGGTACTGATACTTTATTACTTGGTATTAAAGTCTTATCATCTGCTTGTGGATCTGGTTGTCAGTGCAGTGACAGACTGTGGCCTCTGCCGCTGTTGTAAAGTCTGATGGCGGTGGGCACAAAGGAGCAGTTCTGCTTCTGGTGGGGGACGATGTGTTGGCTGAACGAGCTGCCCATGTCCCACAGCTCATGGTGGAGAGGGTGAGAGGGGTTGTCCAGGATTTGCAAAGCATGCAGAACATAGGAGAAGGAATTGATGAGCAAAAAGACAAATGATGCCGATTCTTTGAGGGAATTGGTTTTTCAATTCCTATGCATACGTATAACGAAATCGGGGTGACTATAAAATTTATCTAGATATATCAGGATACTGTAATTGAGTTGATACTGTAACATATTTTTAATATAGAATGAAGAATTATTGTGTACATAAAATTATACTTTCTATTTAATGATACATCTGCAGCTGTTATCACAGAAATAATAGTAATAAATACAACAGAGAGGAAGAGTCAACGGCTGAATGTCTGCCGCCAACTAATGACAGAAAGCTGTAATAAAATACAAAACAAGTGCCTAAAATTTTTATATATTATTAAAAAGCAAAATGTATATGTTATATGTTAGGGACTTGACTCAATGGCAGATTTTCTGAAAGAGGAATGGATAAACGTAATTTGAATGGAGGCATCAATTCTAACATAATAAGGATATGAACATTGATGTTGTAATTTCTTCTGGTTGTATGCGCTTTTATGTACAAAATGTCACCCACTTGTGAGGATCCCCCCTTCTCTGCATGTTTTGGTGGTTTTATGGACTGTTTTTAGCCTCTGGTGAGGCTTTTTTGATCCTCTGCCTCTCTGGGAGTGGGCATGGTTTCCCCCCGCACTGATCCACTGCAGCTCCGCACCCGCCTGCAATCACCCCAATCACCTGCACCTACAAGACTGGCACTCTGACTCCTCTCCAGCGCCAGACGATTTCCACATCCACTGTGGTTTGTTGGCCATCGTCTTTGTCTCTAGTTTGTAATTCTTGAGCATAAGACTCCCTCTACTGTTGAGAATTGTTTGCCTTAGTGATTGCTCTGTGCTTTTTGGATTTTTGCCTCGTTACTTACCTGGTGTCTCTGCTCCTTCTCTCCCCAGTGCCTTCATGAGCCCTCACCACGCCAACCACCTTTAATCCCTCACCTTTCTCACAGACAATTCCCCATGGATCCTGGATTCCCACCTCTTTCCCCTCTCCTGGTCTCCTTCCAAAATGAAATCTCTGATGCCTCCGGTATCAGCTTTTGGGTCCAGCTTTAAATACTCTGGGTTAATCCTGTAACACTTCTTTTAGCATCTCCAGTGCAGAGCGTGGCTCAGTCAGTCATCACCCCGTGCCAATCACCCCTTATAGCTGTTTGCTATTAGAGCACAGCAAACAGCTGCACATTTCCCCTCATTCTCAGAACTGTTGTTCATTATTCTGTGCATCTATGAGAACAACCCACATCCTAACATCTGTAAAACAAAATCAATGTTCACCATCCTCTGGCTTCATCTGAGTGACTCAACAATAAATGAGTGGCAACTCAAAAAGAGAGAGAGTGTGTGACTGGAGTCATTTCCTCATCATTCTGTTCTGAGCAGACAACCTGTGGCATCTGCAGAGATATTAAACAAGAATATTTTAATTCATTCATCACTGAGGTCACAAGAGTGGTATTCAGCAACCATCACCTCCTTTACATTTTATTTAGTTTGTTTTTTCCTGTTTTTTTCACTTTGTAGTCATTATGTCAAAATAACAAAATAAAATACATAAACAAATACATATATACACGAGGTGTGTCAGAAAAGTTCTACAAAGAGATAATGCGGCATTTGCTTCGTTCAGAGGTGAAAGTCGTGGCTGCTTCACCATGACAACGCGCCTGCTCAACATCGCCGTGCTGGAGCAACCTCCCTACTCACCCGACCTGGCTCTGTGTGACTTTTTCCTCTTCCCCAAGCTCAAGGGGGTCATCAAGAGGACCCGTTTTGAAGACGTGGACGACATCAAAAAGGTCGTGACGATGGAGCTGCGGAGGATCCTGGAAGAATCCTTCCAGGAGTGCATGAAAGCGTGGCAGAGAAGGATGGGAAAGTGCATTAGACTCCAGGGGGATTACTCCGAAGGGGAAAACTTGTTTGTAGTTTGGATTCTAAATAAATCTTTAGTGACCCCAGTCCTGGAACTTTTCTGACACACCTCGTATGTATATGTATATGTATGTGTATCGTGTCAATGCATTACAAATATTGATGCTGTCTTGCCCTGACAAATACTGCAATATATTGGTGTATCAAATTGTCTTACATCCTTAATTCTTTTTAACATGGGACCAAATTATTAAAGTACCACAAATTTGAAGTTCCCCCTCAAATATAAATGAAGTTAACCATTTAAGATATCAGAGGAAATATGTTTTGTGCACTCAGTCATAGTTTTATTTAAGAACAGTGTATTTGAAGAAATGATAATAAAATGCCACATACTGCACGTGAATATAGATCAACACTAACGTCATCATAAATGTGTGTTTTGACACTTAAATGTTGCTAAAGCACTTTCGATTACAAATTGTAGAGATGGAAATTGAAAACCAATACCAGTTGAGAATCAATAAAGAAGTCGTTGAAGAATCAGATCAATAAGCAGAATCTTAAATAGCACTTGTATCAGAAAAACTTTATCAGTTCTCTTCCCTAACAAAATATAACCCATATTTAGGAACATCTCTCTGATACATCATTACTTCTTCACTCTGTGTCGAGGAACTTCTATAAATATGAAGATTATATTAATCTGACCTGTATGCCGTCCACCTCGATCTCTGTGATGTAGTTTTCAAACACAAAGGGCACATAAACGTCAGGACACTTATCATCTCTGAACGTGAAGAGGAGGTCGGTTTTTCCGCTCACGCCATCACCAACAATCACCAGTTTTTTTCTGACCCAAGGCATCTAAGGAAATAATAAAAGAATATTAAATTACACAGATTTACACTGATTCTCACTCCGGTGCGCAACTGATGTCCATCTCTTTGTGACCACAGTGGACACGTCTTTTGTTGGAGAACAGAGCGCCACGCCATGAAACTCAGATCATCTCAAACTGGTTTCTCCAACAAGACGATGACTTCACTGTACTCCAGAGGCCTCCACAGTCACCAGATCTCAATCAAATATATAAGTTAAGATAGGCTAAATCTTTATTGATCCCAAAAGGGAAAATTCAGGTGTTGCAACATTATTGAAATGAATCAATAAGGTGAAAAATTTAAATAACATTAACTATATGGATAAGACAACATTAATATTAACAATATGGATTAGACAACTGGTTTAGAGGATATCATAGATATCATAAATATTAAAGTGCAACACAGTATAAGAGCTGATTACTGAGCCTGCCTTTGTTTTTAAATGTGATGATACTGATGTGCAACAGAAACATTTCAAAATGCTTTCATGAATAAAATACAGAAAAAAAAGGCTTGAACAAAAATTCCTATCTGAGCTGTCATTGGGTGAGAGGCAGCCAATCACAGGGCCACATAAAGAGACGGACAACCAGACAGAGTCACCAGTGAACCGAATAAGCATACTGTTGGTCTGTGGGAGGAAATCAGAGCACTCTCCACACAGCAAGACCCTGATCGACACTGGGATTCAAACCAGCAACCTTCTTGCTGTGGTGCTGTCAGTTTATACTTCATATTTGAATATCGGTTCAAGCATTGGGGTAAAAATCAGTACTCGAAGTGTAAATAAACATTTGAATATTAAACAGCTCAACAGGACATTTAGGTAAATGGAGCAGTGAACCATTTGATCCAGCAGAGTGCGCTCCCAGCACAACCGGATCAACAACGACTGCATCTCATCTGTCGGAAACAATCAGACGAAGATTAGATTACATTAGATTAGATTTTATCGTCCCCAAGGTGAAATTCATTTTCACAGCACAGTACAAATTCTTTATGTTTTTATTTTCTTTTTAGATTAGATTACACCTCAAGGAAATAGAGGACCAGCGAAGCCACTCTGAGCTGACAATAACAGAAATATGTGGAAGCACTTTGGGCTCCACTGTGTGCCAAATATCAGCTGACCCATTTGTTGGACTTTTACCATCTGCTGTGCCTTGTCTAGTGCTCGGCTCAGTACTCCCGCGTCCTCTTCGCCAGCCCCCCCTACCAGAGGAAAATGGCCATCGCAGACAAGATTTCAAGATTTATATGAGAGGACTTGTGGCCTTAGGAGAGGTAAATAGTAAAATAATCACCTGGAAATGCCTCGTGTGTGTTGCAACCAGAGGAGGAGTTAATGAGCATACATGCTAATAGCTGAATATCTCCAGTTATTAGCATGTATGCTCGAAAACCAATCAGAGTGACAGCCCTACTGTGTGGCACACGCACTAACCTGCTGCACCACCATGCCACTCCAAAGAACATGTAAGTAAAATATTTACTAAAGTTGGTCTATGTTAACTACATTTTGACAACTTCAAAGCTGACAGAGATCTACACCCCCTTGAGACCCTCTGGCACCCACCCTTGGGGTCCCTCGACCCGAGGTTGCGAACCAAGGCAATAGAGCAACTTGAGGATGTGGTTGAAGATAAATCTGAAGCAACAATGTTGTGCTATCATAGAGACGTGGACCAACATCTCTGAGGGATGCTCCAGTACTTAGTTGAACCTTTTACACAAGAATGAAGGAGCTCTGAGGGTGAACATTTGTATATGTTTGCTTAATTACAATAAAAACAAATATTATTGTACTGCACATGCTGTGTGCAATATTTAACACTGATATTATCGTCTTCATTAGGTATGATGGCCACAGCCACGTGGGTAATATTCACCCTCACCTCATCATCAGCAGCTCTCTTCATTAGTTTGACAAGTTTTACAGTCACAAGAACACGTCTACACATTATTTTGATTCACTATTTGTTTATTAGTTGCTTAATGTCTTACACTGTTTAAATTTATTCATTGAAAGAGTTAGATCAATTTTCTGTTATTAATTCTGGTCTCTTTTCTTTGAGTTACCTGGATGTTGGGGGAGGGGAACTTCCTGGTTGGAGGAAAAAGGTGTGGCCAAGGGCTGGAAGGACTTTTATGCCAAAGCTCACTGGGATGAACCAAGTCTGCTAATGTCATGGGGGGATTTGGGTTAAGTTAGTTTTGATTTGTGTTTAGTTTAATGTGGCAGCCATATTGTTTAACCCCTTTGTTTCCATTAGTTTGGCCAAAACCCTTTATATATGCTCCCTTTGTCTCATTTTGTCAGGTCTGTTCTGCTGTGTTGAAAGTTATTGGTTGTTTAGTTTATTTATATTTTTTATATTATAGTATATTTATATTTCGTTGACCTCTTCTACAGGCCTAATTCTTAACATTTTGGTTTGTAAATCTGACGGACTTGCTTTGGGTAAAATAAAATCTCATTTTCTTTAAATTAATCCTGTGTCTCAAGCCTTTACTGCTTGGTCCCTGAAAATTTATCAAACATGATCACACTTATATTTACACTTATTTACTTAAAGTCCTGTTGACATTGCATTATAACTTCACTTCCTCTAAAAGAGTTTACCGTCTAACATTAGGGAGATCCTGAGCCTAAATGCTCTCCTTAATGTGAATTCATATCTGTAATAACAGATAAACTAACTTGACCCTGTATTATTTCTTTATCAGTCCTATTAACCTGATATTTATAGAGTTAAAAGAGTTCACCTGTCAGCAGCAGTTCAAAGTCCTTTCACAGAAGCTAATTACTAGCCTGCTAACTTTCTCGGGACAGTTGGCCTCCTGTCAAACTAGTCACACCACATTAAAACGCCTAAACACATTTTCTTAATCTAAAACAACCTTTAACAAACAGAGAAACCATCAGAAACATTCACAGAGCACATTAAAAACCGAGTTTTAACCGTTTTTGTCAGAGGTACTCACCTTTCTTGAGATTTTCCTCTTGGACCTCAAAGTCAATGCCATACAAATTGGACATGCCCACTTCTCAGACTTTCAACCAATAGAAATTATGGTTGAGTGGTAGGCTAGCCTATCAGTATGGATACCTTTATATCCCCACTTCCTGTTTCACTTTATAAGGCGGTTTACTTTGGTGTGAAGCCGCCTGAATATAAAGTCTCTTATTTTACACCAAACCTTCTGCTTTATGTAAAACTGCTGACTGTAGGGAGGTGCAACAACAGTCGTTTCTTATTACAGTGGATTTTTTCTGTTATGAGTTAAAATGTTATTTATGTAGAAAAAAAAAAAATTACACCACTGATCACTTTAAAATATATGGATAAATATATATTTGATATACTTAAGGAAAGGAAAGAAATACAATTATGGACCCCACCTCTTCTCCAAAAAAATAATAGCTGATTTTTGAGCTTCCTTGATGAATTTAAAGTTTTCCATGATTCATTTTTAAATAATTATTCTGATATCTCACCGTATACAAGTGTTTTGAAAAATAAATAAATAGCATTATGGTTTCAAAGGGAATCTTCTCAGTTGATGGCATGGCAGTAGGGCTGGATGATATTGGGAGAAAACAATATTGTAATGTTTTTCCCTGATACAATATATGTATGGCACTTTCTTCAGAGGCATTTTCAGATGAATGTTGAGAGCTGTCTCTCTTCTAATTAAACTTCATTAATGGACTGTAGAGTGCAACATAATCAGCTCCTTTTTTAATTTCTATAAGCTTGCACTTTTGTGCAACATGAGCATCTGCCTGTTGTTGTTCCAGATAATTTTTCAGACATCGTGTGTCCTTACTGTGGATGCACACAAGATCAAGATCTGCAGATATAAGCATTTTTGCAGATTTTTGCTGCTGATATTTTCACACACAAATTGGACATAAAATATCATATTTTGACTGTGATATGGTCAAAATAAACAATGTACCATGTTAACTTGTGACATAATTACTAAGGGTCCACTTTTCAGAATTATCATGAAATAAAGAACAAAATGTCACATGTCATGTCTTCACACCTCTTTCCAACACAATAGACTGTCACCTTAAAAACAACAGATCAGTTTTAGTTTAGTAGAGGCCCTGAGCCTTTGACACAGAATATTGGTATGGATATCGGCAATACTGATGTAGGAAATATCTGCAAAAATCCAACATCCTGCATACGTAGTCCTAACAAATGTCTCATTGCATAGATGTTCATGTAAGACATACAGTATAAAAGGTGTTGTCATAGTTATGAATAAGAGGGCTAAAAAAATAACAAGCCAACAGTCTCTATTCAGCATGGCCACATAATCACCACTGCACAGACTGCAATGAGACTTTTGTACACCAGTACTTAGTGGTGTAAAAACAATGTATGGTTCTGCCCTGTTTGGCAGCACTTTAATTATTAAAGTCCAACCTAAATTAATATTGTAACTGCAATTTACCAGGTAAACTGAGGAGGGAGGGGGACTTCAGAAGTCTGAAAGGGTGGAGGGACGAGGTGAGACCATCAGAGTGAGCATGCCCACTTACACCTGAGTAATTACCTGTTACAATTGAGAGAGTTGGTGTCTCGGATTTGTGTGAAAGGTGCTGTAAAATCAGAACGCTGTCACAAATACAGATGTTAAATGTTTGGTTTTATAAAGATACAAGCAGCAAAGAGAGTGATCAGGAGTCACACCTGGGTCAGATCTAAATTTGGTGTGAACACTCTTCAAACCAGCTTCAGTTCTTCAGGGGACACTTTAAATTTCAGGATTTATTTTGATTAAAGTCGAATATCTGATTAACCTGTGACACCAAACAGGAGCTGATGATTGTGGTTTTAATGCTGAAACACAGTCTTTAACTGAAATGAGGCTTCAAACAGGGAGAGGAACAGCCAAACTCTGCTACCAAAGTGAGGCCACAGAAGATAGTTTCATGTCACAAGACGAATGGTAGTTATGCTCCATCAGCGAGGTCTCTCCCAGGTCTATATTTTAATTTTTGATGACTCCTAGAGTATGTTTACCATCACGAATGTGAACTAGAAAATCACTCAGAGAGTGCAGACCTCCACCAAGAAGCTCAGCAGCAGCTTTTCCACAACCCCTGTAAAAGACAAAACTCTGGGTCACCAGATCCAGAATAGAGCCAGGATCCAGACCAAACTCAGCACATACATGGAGGTTGTTATCCTGTATGAACACAACAACTTTGGGAACATCACTTAACACTTTGATTTATGTAAATTATTGAATATTGTCAACGGGTTTTCCCATTATAAACTTCAATGTTTTTTTTGTGATGTCAGTCTGGATCAGATCCAGATGAAATTTACCTTGATGATAGAGACATGGACCCCATACTATCCTGTTTAATTGGAAGTGAATCAGTTAAGAAATGGAAGAGATGTGAATTTTTAAAATTTCGCCCAATATTAACTTATAGGATTTTTTTACATTTTGGGAACTTTTTGCATCCAGACAAAAATATGTATCCCCACCAAAATCTAATCATTTCTAACTTGGGCCATTACCAACATCTCCTGAAAATTTCAGCAAAATCTGTCCAGTAGGTTTTGTGTAAACCATGCTAACAAACAAACAGAAAAACAAACATATGCAAGTAAAAACATAACCATCTTGGCAGAGGTAAAAAAAAAAAAAAAAAAAGCAAAAAAAATAAAACAGAGGACCCTGATAGTGTTGTGTAAGGCTTCCTACCCATGAGGGCCCGGTACAGTCTGATTGGGTCTACTTTGTGCCATATTGTCAACTACTCTAACATCTATGCTCTGAAGTGGGCTTGTTAGCCCATCCCAATTGGCTTAAACTGATGAATCAGTGGTAAGACTCGTAGGTCTTTTTGGTGGGACGAGATGTTTCAGGCAGCTGTTATGGGGGGGGGGGTTCCTGTTGTGCGTCCCGTTTGACCTTGACAGTGAAATGTCATCCTCTCTCAGATGTACAGCGTGATGCCGAGATTCTGCGACCCTCCTCTGATGTGGATGGAGAGAGCTGCAGTACAGCGTCCATGTGAACGGTTACACCGTGAGTGAGAGCGGCGAGGTCAGCACGTGGCTCACACGACGCTCACAGATGAAGAAGACGTACCCGGGGATGCTGGACCACGTGGTCAGTTCAGACTTAAAACAGTTAGATTATAGAATTTCTGACACTTTACTTTATCATGTGCTGAAACAAATTTATTTTGATGATCTGTGGCATCAGTAGTACTACAGCTCTGAAAATACTTCAGTGTCCTGTTATGGTTTTAAGTAAAAATTTCTGCTTTACTGAGAGAACACAGTTTCTAACATGTTCATCTGATCTGGATTATTTTCAGGAGTTCAGCAGCCCATTCTGGCACTTTAAAACAAGGAATTATTCAGTATCAGAAAATCAGTTATTCAAACTTCATTTATATAAATAATTTCATACAAATTCAATTTAGTTCAAAGTTCTTTACAGAGAGGCAGAAAAGTGATTGAAAAAATAGATTAAAAAAGCAACAATGACAATAATCATGGAGTTTTTACAAATATCCAGCAAAATAAATGAATGCTCAGCAGAGGCCTGTGTGCTTCATAGTGTTTCACTGGAATAGTAGTAACAGTAAAGATAATACTTATAATGACAAATAGGATGTCAACATAGATTTGGAACAAATGCACATCAAAATAGCCAACATAAAAGAAAAAATAACAAGATCCATCCATCCTCTACCGTTTACCTGGGCTCGGGTCACGTCACCGTCTGTCTAAGGCTGAAAAGTAAGAAAATTCACCATTTCAGATTAGACCTCTGTTTTCTCTGTTAATGTTAAGTTTGCTAGATTTATAAAATGATGTTTGATCTGTCATTTTGTAGGCCTCACAATGTACAGCAGGGGTCATCAACCACATTTGTACAAGGGACATTTTTTTCTTGGCACATGTTCTGGAGGCTGGATACGAGCAAAGCTTCAATCTTTGATCAGACTTCAGCGTCTGTTCTATTTTTCCATCTGACCCTCTGTTTTGTCCCTTTGGCCTGGTTTGAGTTTTCTCTCACGTCCCACGACTGCCCCTCAAATTACCCAAAGTGACCTGAAACTCTAGAGCAGAGCGCAGACGCTCTTTTTGCTTGGTATCTTCAACTCCAGTGCAGCCCTGGTGGCCATCTGTAACACCTCCCTCACGCCGTCGTTGAACTTGGTGGAGCACTCCATGTAACTGTACGCATTGATCCAACGTGCCATCTCCTTCCCCTCTTCTGAACTCACCGGCTCCTGTAATTTATAAAACAAAACAAAAGGAAGAAGAAGAAGAGCAACGACTTGGTTAAAAAAGAAGTAGTGGAACAATATTTACAGAGATGATTAACCATGAAAATGTGATTTATCTGCTGTTTTACAAAATGTTCATAAGTTAGACATGTTTGACACTGAACATTTTTAATGGTGTCATCATTTCCACAGATGTGTGACTTTTAAATCCGTATGATTCCAGAGCAAAGCTGTAAGATTTTCCAAACTATGGATGCACATTGGCATCAATTTAACATCCTTATTGACTGATATTTGTACCTTTTAATTGACATCAGCAAATAAGCATGGGATGAACCAAAATCAGTTTCAGATGTTTATTTTTCCCATCATACCAGTTGATGGCAATATCTGAAACACTTAACTGCTGATTAATAAAATAATTCTTTATTTGGCAGAAGAAATTGGTCTGTTGGACAAACTCTGATCTGTTTTCATGTCTAAAAATGGGAGATTTGTCATTTTAAAAGCTTGAATGTGTGCCCTAAATTTCTAAAATCAGTGCATCACCAGTCCAAGCCACATGTTTCTGAACAATAAAACTGATGAATAATAAGAAAGAGAAGATATAATTTCATTTTTTAGTATTCTACCACAGCATAAGTTCTGTTATGATGACAGCCCGACAGAAGGCAGACTCTGTGGCACAAAACACTCAATTGCAGACGAGTTACTCCGTAAAACAAAAGGCAAGGTTAATTAAAAGACCAGAGTTCGGTACACGTGAAGTTTAACAAACATGTATTTAACCCTTGTGTTTTCCCCTGTCTTGTTGCGTTGTTGTTCCTGAGTGTCTTATCATAGTCATAGTTGATCATGACCCGTTTCTGTTAGACTTTGCCTTATTTGCCAGCCGTCTGTTGGATACCTCTGCTTAATTCTGCCTGTTTTTGTGTACCAACTCTTGGACTGAATTAAACCTGCCTTTCGCTTCACAGACTTGTTGTGTCTGCTTTTTTGAGTTCCTTCTGTTCCTGATTTTCTGCTCAAGCCAAGACATTTCCAATAAGTCAGCAGGCAAGAGGCAGAGTCAAAACAAAACAGGTCGGCAACAAGAACTACAGCTATGAAGAAAATCCTGGAAACAGACATGAAGTACTACAATCTCGGACAGGGGAAGACATGGAAGTTAAATACATGAGGTGATTGGGAGTGATGAGACACAGCTGGGGAAGAACAATAAGGGATCAGGTGTGACAGAGCCAGACAGGAAGCAAAACCTACGGAGACAAAGACAGACAGGTGAATTTTCAAAGTGAAACAGGAAACACAAGACAAAACATAAAACATGAGGACAAAACGGTTGAGTTAACTAAATCAGGAGCGGGATCATGACACAGCCATTTCACACATAATTGCTGATGCTTTCTTTAAAGGTCTTTTGCTGTTTGATATGTTCTTACCTTTTATGCATGAGTTAAATCATTATATCACCACAAATATTCTTAAAGCAGGGACTTGAACCATTTATCTCCATCATGCATTGAATTAAGTTGTTCTATACATAGATATGTATAGAAACACTAGATGGCACACGCATGCTGTTGGCCAATGGCGACCGACATCCTCACATGGCGGCCATCTTGGTACAGTGTGCTTGCTCACTCATAACACTGATGTCTGTGGAGCATGTACTGAGAAATAAGCATCGCATGCTCAATTGTCAACCGATTTTCAAACGGTTGACTTTGTCAGAAACATCAGAGATGTAGTTTTAATACTGCATACTTATGATTATAAAATTTTATAAAATGTAATATCAATATATTGACGTAGTATTTTTTGTAACGTTTGTAATAAACCAAACCGTCTGTGAATCTGTCAAGAGTTTAGCGAGTAAAGCATGAATATGTTTGAGCAGGTGTTTTACCTTCAATTGAGTACTATAGAGCAGAGCAGAAATGTGCCTTGTACCAAGATGGCCGCCAGGTGAGGACATAGGTGGCTCCGCCTCTAGCCATCTTGTCTTTCTATACATGTCAATGGTTCTATAATTGTACTAAATTTTAAAAAGTTTTATGAAGTAAATATAGCTCTCATTTTTTTTATTTAGAGAGCCCATATATTTTTTAAATTTTACCTTCCCTTTAGTGACTTTATATGCCTCTGTGAATACGTCAAAAAGCCTGCAGCACCAGGACTTCTCACATTACCTTATTTTACAGGAACAGCAGCAACCTTTAACATCTCTTACCTTGTCCCTCACCCATTATATCTGCCATTCTCACATCTCACCACTGTTTTGTTGCCAGTTTTAGCCGATAGACCTTATTCGCTTGACGTCATCTCCTTTTCTGGCTTTACCAATAGTAGAGGATCCCACGCTAAACTCAATTGAGTCTATATTCACCTGCAGGATCTCCAGACAAACAACATTCAATTTAGAAAGATATAGTGAAGATTAATATTATTTATGACGAGGTAATAGGTTGTCTTGCTAATGTTATCTGTGTTTTGAATATTACTATTACAAAAAATTTCTAGATTAGGTGGGAATGGAAGCTAAGCAATGTTAATAATGCTGGCGACCTCCCTGTGTGTATACAGTCTCACTTCGTTATGTATTTCCTTTTTATATCAATGTATAATCAATCATGTTGTGTCTAATCTTCTGGAGATGTGCAGGAAACAAAACCTTTGTTGTAGAAAAGATGCAAAGTCGTAATCAGGAGAAGAGTCCAACCAACTTGCAGCCAGCAGTCTTTAATCAGTCAACAAATGAATGGGTGAGTTGGGTCTGCAGAGTCAGTTCCCAAGAAAAAAGACGAGACGGCATTTTTATAGTATATTTTGTGTTACATAGTTGCAACAAGAGCAAGATGCCATGACGATCACAGTAGCAGACATCCAAGAAAAAGTCTCAGGTATGAAGAACTGGACAGCACCAGGCCTGGATATGATCCATACATACTGGCTAAAGAAGCTGACCTCACTCCATGAGCGCCTGGCAGTACAAATGAACCAACTGCTGAGAGAGGGGACCCACCCAGAATGGCTGACCAAGGGCCGTACAGTCCTGATCCAGAAAGATCCCCAGAAGGGAACAGTCCCATCCAACTATCAGCCAATCACCTGCCTCTCCACAACATGGAAACTCCTGTCAGGCATCATTGCGGCTAAGATAAGTGGGCACATGGATCAATACATGACAGAGACACAGAAAGGCATTGGTAAAAATACCAGAGGAGCAAAACACCAGCTACTGGTTGACAGAACAGTCGCTCGAGACTGCAGAACCAGACAGACCAACCTGTGCACTGCCTGGATTGATTACACGAAAGCCTATGACTCGATGCCACATACATGGATCCTGGAATGCCTGAAGCTGTACAAGGTCAACAAGACTCTAAGAGCCTTCATTGCAAACTCAATGAGTCAATGAAACACCACCCTTGAGGCCAACTTCGAGCCAATTGCACAAGTCTCCATCAAATGTGGGATATACCAAGGTGATGCTCTGTCCCCACTGCTGTTCTGCATAGGACTGAACCCCGTCAGCCAAATAATCAACAACACTGGCTACGGATACAGACTCCGAAATGGGACCACCATCAGTCACCTCCTCTACATGGATGACATCAAGCTGAACGCTAAGAGTGAGCGAGACATCGACTCACTGATCCACACCACCAGGATCTACAGCAGTGACATTGGAATGTCGTTCAGACTGGAGAAGTGTGGCCGAATGGTGACAAAAAGAGGGAAGGTAGTCCATACAGAGGGCATTACACTCCTAGAAGGCAGAATAGCAGATGTGGAGGTGAGCTACAAATACCTTGGCATACCACAGGCAAATGGCAACCACGAAGAGGCCACTAGGAAAGCAGCAACAGCCAAGTACCTGAAGCGAGTAAGGCAAGTCCTAAAGAGTCAGCTCAATGGCAGAAACAAGGTTCGGGCAATTAACAGCTATGCCCTGCCAGTGATCAGACACCCAGCTGGAATAATAAGCTGGCCAAAGGAGGAAATTCAGGCCACAGATGTTAGAACTTGGAAATTGCTCACCATGCATGGCGGGTTTCACCCCAAGTCCAGTATCCAGAGGCTATACACTAAGCGCAAAGAAGGAGGCAGAGGGTTAGTGAGCATCAGAGCCACTATCCAAGATGAAACATCCAAGCTCCATGACTACGTCAGGAAGATGGCCCCAAGAGATCAAGCGCTTAGTGAGTGTCTCAGACAGTGGAAACTGACAGGGAAGGAGGAACTAGAGGAACCATCAGGGGAGGAGAAAACCCTGCATGGGATGTACCACCGACAGATAGCTGAAGTGGCTGATATGAACAAATCCTACCAATGGCTAGAGAAGGCTGGACTGAAGGACAGCACAGAGACACTAATCATGGCTGCACAGGAACAGGCCTTGAGCACCAGAGCAATAGAGGCCCGGATCTACCACACCAGGCAAGATCCCAGGTGCAGGCTGTGCAAAGAGAGCCCTGAAACAGTCCAGCACCTAACAGCAGGGTGTAAGATGCTGGCAGGAAAAGCATACATGGAACGCCATAACCAAGTAGCCGGTATAGTGTACAGGAACATCTGTGCAGAATATGGACTGGAGACCCCAAGGTCAAAATGGGAAGCACTTCCCAAGGTGAGTGAGAATGGCCGAGCAAAGATCCTGTGGGACTTCCAGATACAGACCGACAAAATGGTAATGGCCAACCAACCGGACATTGTAATCGTGGATAAGCAGCAGAGGAAAGCTGTTGCGACTGATGTAGCCATCCCAAGTGATAGAAACATCAGGAAAAAGGAACACGAGAAACTAGAGAAATACCAAGGGCTCAAAGAAGAGCTAGAGAAAGCCTGGAGGTGAAGGCAACAGTAGTGCCTGTGGTCATCGGGGCACTCGGGGCAGTGACCCCCACCCTGGAGAAGTGGCTCCAACAGATCCCTGGAGAAACATCAGACATCTCACTCCAGAAGAGTGCAGTCCTAGGAACAGCTAAGATACTGCAGGACCCTCAAGCTCCCAGGCCTCTGGTAGAGGACCTGAGCTGAAGAGGATGAACAGCCACCCACCCCACCGGGAAAAAGGGGGGGTGGGTGAGAGAAGAGTGTTTTTATATATATATATATATATATATGTGTGTGTGTGTGTGTGTGTGTGTGTATATATATATACATATATATATATACATATACATATATATATATCTCAATCAATCAATCAATCAATATATATATATATAAATATATATAGATAGATAGATATAGATATAGATATAGATGTGTGTGTGTGTGTCTCAGGAGATTAGAAAGAAAATTATAGACAAGCATGTTAAAGGTAAAGGCTATAAGACCATCTCCAAGCAGCTTGATGTTCCTGTGACTACAGCTGCACATATTATTCAGAAGTTTAAGGTCCACAGGACTGTAGCCAACCTCCCTGGACGTGGCTACAAGAGGAAAATTGATGACAAATTGAAGAGACGGATAATACGAATGGTAACCAAAGAGCCCAGAACAACTTCCAAAGAGATTAGAGGTGAACTCCAAGGTCAAGCTACATCAGTATCAGATCACACCATCCATCACTGTTTGAGCCAAAGTGGACTTAATGGAGGACATCACTGTTGAAAGCAAATCACAAAAAAGTGAGACTGGAATTTGTCAAAATGCATATTGACAAGCCACAAAGCTTCTGGGAGAATGTCCTTTGGACAGATGAGACAAAACTGGAGCTTTTTGGTAAGTCACATCAGCTCTATGTTCACAGACACAAAAATGAAGCATACAAAGAAAAGAGCACTGTACCTACTGTGAAACATGGAGGAGGCTCAGTTATGTTCTGGGGCTGCTTTGCTGCATCTGGCACAGGGTGTCTTGAATCTGTGCAGGGTACAATGAAATCTCAAGACTATCAAGACATTCTGGAGCCAAATGTGCTGCCCAGTGTCAGAAAGCCTGGTCTCAGTCACAGGTCATGGGTCCTCCAACAGGATAATGACCCAGACACACAGCTAAAAACACCCAAGAAAGGCTCAGAACAAAACATTGGACTATTCTGAAGTGTCCTTCTATGAGCCCTGATCTAAATCCTATTGAACATTTGTGGACGGAGCTGAAACATGCAGTCTGGAGAAGACACCCTTCAACCCTGAGACAGCTTTAGCAGTTTGCTCATGAGGAGTGGGACAAAATACCTGTGGACAGGTGCAGAAGTCTCACTGAGAGTTACAGAAATCACCTGATTGCAGTGATTGCCTCAAGAGGTTGTGCAACAAAATATTAAGTCAAGGATGCCATCATTTTTGTCCACGTCTGTATATATATATATATTATATTTAATACAGATATTTTGTAGCGATTCTGTTTAGTCTTGAAAAAAGGATATTCTCTATGAACATATTTTGACTGTATGTTACCAGATTTTGATTTCACTAATAAAGTTTGAAAAATATATAGGCCGCTATCTAGCTGTGTATAACTATAACACATTTCAACTTCTTTTCAGATTTCTTTTCATACCAATATAGAGTCAATATACAATACAATATATAATATAGACAATATGGACTAGAAATGTAAACAGCACGAGGTGCACTCACACATTTAAGCTGAAATGATAACACAAAAAATCCTGGGGGCTTCTTTTTAATGTGGTCCTAAATATACAACAATAATTAGTTTGGATGATTCTATCACTGTTCTCTTATTCTACTATTCTATCATTATTCTATTATTCAAATAAATTCAACAGTTAAAGGAATTCTAGTTTTATAACAAAACCGACTCCCTGGCATCACCACTTGATCGTCTATAAATTAAAGAAATTGACAAAAGTAAGTCGGTGATACGCACAGGCAGACAACTGCAGCATCACTAGCATTGGTTCCTTCCTAGCATACATTCTCAGCCGAATTGAAAATAATTCCTGAATGATAAAGTATAAAAGATGGACACTGCCTTAGCTCCTGGTGCACAGACCTGGCTAACATCTCCCATCTCTCTTAGAGTTACCTGAGTGAGCTGCTGTGATTGGATCACCTGGTGCCTGCTGGGTATAAAAGCCCAACCCCTCTGCTGCTCGCTCTCCCTCATTCCACCTGGGCTCACCTCAGCCATCAGATGCACCTTTTGTCTTAGTTTATTAGAATTTAATTTCTTTACTGACTGATCACATTCCATTCCTGCAGTTTAATAGCTTTGGGGGTTTTTTTGTTTGTCAATAAATTATGTAATTTTCTGCAAAAATATGTGTTCTTCCCGTATTTGTCATGGCAAACAGAAAACAATATTAATGTTAACTTTACTTTTCAAATTTAAATAACGTTTGTTGGATTCTGGAGCAGTGCATAGAATCTCAATGGAAGAAATCCAGCCAACACCCTACAAGGGCTAACCCGGAAGTAAACTGGAAGTTGACTGACATCAGCGTGAATAAGGGCTATTGACTCAGTGAGGCAAACCCAGTGCAAAGCATGGACCAAAGAGTGAATGTTGCTAGCTGCAGTAAAGTGGTGTTGACATGACAACCGCTGCCTGTCAAGTTAGCCCTGTGAAGTTCACTCCTTAGAGGTGGAGACACATGGACGGTATATGTTTGACTGATCTCAGTGTGACAGACAGGATGGTCATCAAATCATAATAGTCACACATTTACAGCACAGTGAGCTCCTGAAACATCTGAAGTCATCCAGACCAGCTCCAGAGACCTAAAGCCTCCCTGACCTGCTTCATCTTGGCCAGCTCTCGGCGTGTGTCCTCATCGTTTCGCAGGTCTTTCTTGTTTCCTACGAGGATTATGGGCACATTGGGGCAGAAGTGTTTCACCTCAGGAGCCCACTTCTTTAGGATGTTCTCTGCAGCAGAGACAGGATATACATCTTCAATATGGATCAATGTAAACATGATATTCATTAAAAATAAAAACAAGACAGAAGTCTCACCCAAACTGTCGGGGCTGTCGATGGAGAAACACATGAGGATGACGTCTGTGTCAGGATAGGAGACCGGCCTCAGCCTGTCATAGTCCTCCTGACCTGCTGTGTTCCAGAGAGTCAGCTCCACCTACAACAACAACAACATCAACAACAACAACAACAACAACAACAACACAGGTAACTCTTAAAGACGGGGCACAGTGTGGGCTTTGAGGATGATTTATGGATGAGGAAGAGTTTTGTAACAACTAAATCAGATCAACAAAATACAGCGAGGAAGAATCCTTCCTGAGCTTCTTGTGAAGAAACTGTAGCAGGTCAATCAGGAGACATTAACATTTATATATTAGACCAAGGAGTGAAAAAAGTACACAAATATTACACTGAAATAAAAGAAAAGTTAGTCTGATAAACACTGTCCTCAAATACAAGTGACAGTAACGCTCTATAAATCTACGAGTAAAAGAAAAAAGACCTTATTTACATAAAATATACTCACAGTACTGAGTATTCTGAGTACACTTTACACAAAACATCCAGAGTTTGATCAGTCAAACAGATATTTTTGTTAAAGTCATTGATAGCAGGGGTGTGTTAGAATCTGGTGGTATGATGCATATCACTAGGGATGGGAACTGATAAGACTTTGTTGATATCAAGTCCATTAACGATTCTGCTTATTGATCTGACTCCCTTATGGATTCCTGCAGATTCTCTTGGTGGTAAAAATCAGCTTACTTTAGGATTTCAGAAGCAACAATTTCAAACACATGACACTCCTTATAGTCAACGCTGTGCTGCATGATTAAATGCTTCCTTAAATATGATGAAGTTAACCAGTTATGATATCAGAGGAAATTTGTTTTGTGCACTCAGTCATAGTTTTATTTAGGAACAGTGTGTTTGATCAAATGATAATAAAATGCCAAATACTGTACATGAATATAAATCAACATTTACTTGATCATAAATGTGTGTTTTGACACTTAAATGTTGCTAAAGCACTGTCGATTACAAAATGTAGGGATGGAAATCGAAAACCAATACAAGTTGAGAATTGACAAAGGAATTGTTAAAGAATCGGATCAATAATCTGAATCGATAATAGCACTTGTATCAGTACAACTTTATTAGTTCTCTTCCCTAACAAAATATAACCCACATTGAGGAACATCATAACTCTGATACATCATTACCCCTTTACTCTATGTCTAAGAACTGTTATAAATATGAAGATTATTTTAATCTGACCTGTATGCCATCCACCTCGATGTCTACCACGAAGTTTTCAAACACTGTTGGCACATCAACTTCAGGGAACTGATTTGTGCTGCCCACGATGAGGAGGGATTGTTTTCCGCTCTCGCAATCACCAACAATCACCAGTTTCTTTCTGATCACAGCCATCTAAAGAAATAATAAAAGAATATTAAATGACACTGATTTACACTGATTCTCACTCCAGTGTCCATCTCTTTATGACCACAGTAGACACGTCTGATTGAGACTTCCAGCTGAACAGAGCACCGCGCCATGACACTCAGATCATCTCAATTTCTGCTGTTGCTTGTGGTTCCGGTGTCATGGTGTACGCATGTCGAGAGGAGCCCAGCGAGGTTACCTGGTGAGGCATGTGTGTGCAATGATCAGAACCTGGAGACACCGTGTTATTAATAAGTGAATCAACGTGGGTTGCTGTGAGGGTGAGACCCCAGGTCTGTCCTGTCCTCTGAACCCATTAAAAAGCCTGCTCCAGCGTGTGAAGCACAGACGCTAACAGCTAAGCTAAGTTACGTCTCAGATTCTTTCTTCAAACCAAGCTCGCCACAATATATTTAAATGCAGTGTGCTTATGCAAAACCACAAAATAGTGAACAAAGTATATTTTTACTGATATCACTGCTATACATGTCATATTTATAGGAAGAAAGTGCCCCTCAATTCTCCTGTTTGGGTGAATTTTTTTATTTTTTACTCTTCTGTGGGGAAATAACAGACAGGTTTACTCGTTATAATCCACCTGATCTTTACCAAAAAGAGTACTCAAAATACTTAGAACTTTGACTCATTTTATTTGGAGAACTTACTCATCTTTCTGAAGGCGTTATGCAGAGCTTCTTTTTCTTGAGTAAAACATGACCAACATTTCTGTGCTTTTCATATTTTAGTATTTTCTTCATTAGCTGCCCTTCAGTGAGGCAGATCATCACAACTGCAAACTAAACAGATGAGAAAGGAACAACTGTAATTAAAACTGCTTTTATCTTCCAAGGTACCAACGGTACTACAACCAAAACAATCCCCGAGCTGGAGTTTGTACACCTTGAAAGAGACAAAAGGATATGGTCACATCTAGACCTTCAGGAAGCCGTTGTCCTTATGAGGATTCAAAGTGGACCGGGCCGTCCAATGATCCCAGAAACCTGCTGCCAGTTCTCTCATTTCCACTCAGGCCTTTTCTCTGAATAATACAGTAAATTAGAGGGAGATTCTGTTTGGAGTTTTATTTTGCACATTAGCAAACACTAAAGTGTTGACACATGAGAATATTCTTCAATCATGTCTGATATCCTGCATATTTACACTGAATAAAAACATTTCTACTTACTATTGAATGTCTCTGTGCTTCTTCTCTATTGCCTTATAAAGAATTTTTATTTTGCCCACTTGATCTTTACCTCTGTTGTATTATTTTAGTCTGACATTCTGTCTTTCGCCTGTTTTTTCTGTATGTTACACTAAATCATCCTACAATGGTTAGTAGTTTTATTTTGCAAGATAGTAAACGCTATGACTTATACACATGAAAATATTGCTTTTCAATCCTGTAAGTAAATATCCAGCGCATCTGAACCAAATGAGAACTTTTCTCCATGTTTATGTTAATAACATACCAATACCCATGTGCCAGTTTTTTAGATACTTTTCAGTGTTTATCCTATTTTCTAATGACTTTTGATATTCATTGTCCTGCACCAACTTGCTCAAGAAGATTTGAATTGCCTCTTGTAGACAAAAAAGTTTTTTAAATTGAAATTAAATGATTTGCAGTTTTATTCTCCACATTAACAGACACCTCAACCTTGAGATATATGAAAAAAACTTTCATAATATTAAAAAAATAAGTTACACAACACTGTGAGTATTGTACATCAATACGGAAACAAATAAAAGTCTCTTCTGATCAGATGGATCACTCTCTGACCAAAACACTGCTGCTCCTCCAGAGCTCACACATCATCTCCCCTGGTTCTTCTCCTCAGACCTCCACGACTCTCCTGATCCTCTCACTTCTCAGACCTCCACGACTCTCCTGATCCTCTAACTTCTCCTCCACGACTCTCCTGATCCTCTAACTTCTCCTCAGACCTCCACGACTCTCCTGATCCTCTGACTTCTCCTCCACGACTCTCCTGATCCTCTAACTTCTCCTCCACGACTCTCCTGATCCTCTGACTTCTCCTCTTCTTTTTTTTTTTTTCCCCTTGTCTGCATTATCTTTCTGGCTGAGCACTGTGACAGATGACAGCATTGAAAAGACTAATGCATTTTTTTTCTTTACAGTGAGAGATAAGTAAGTATTATTCACTGCTACAAGTGACCATCACCAGCTCTCCCTGTAGGCTACTCCATCAAATCAAACTTTATTAAACCCCAGAAGTGAGCTAAAGGGGAGGGCTGTGTTACACCACAGTGTGAAAGAAGGGGAAATAGTGACAGATAGGACGAGACAAGACAAACGGGGAGGAAGACAAACAGGTAATGCTGTTAATTTGAGACAGCAGTCCAAGTGCTGTGCTGATCTAAGTTTATGCGGGAATGCCCGACTCAGCATGTTCTGACAGGACAAATCACTTTTTTACGGTAAGTCTGGACAGGAGCTTGAGTATCTGTACAGGCATGCATGTGAGCTGATCACCGAATACCCAAATAGTTGCCCATTACCAGGGAGACCATGGCCGAGGACACCACCCGAGCCACCAGGGCACCCGAAACCTGCCACACGGGCCCCCAAAGCTACCGGACCCAGGAACAGCCCCAGGATCCAAAGGGGCACCAACCCATCCCCGTGAAGGCACCAAGGACACCACCAGGGGGTCCGAGGCAGCACCCCCCGCATACGGCACCCGCCCCCGCCAACCACCCATCCACCCAGCCCCAAGCCACCCCCACCCCCTACGTCCAGCCACCTACACCTCCCCACGGCAGGCCAGAGGCCCCCAGCCCCCCAGGAGCCAGATTCCCCGGGACCAGGCAACCCCCCCAGAGAAGGGGGCCCCAGGTTGTTCTTATGTTGGTCCGGGTCCCAGTCGAAACATGATGATGCTGTACCAGATCAGTCCACATGGTTTCTTCGTCTCTCCAGACATCCTGTCGGCTCTCCCTCCCCTTTGTATGTCAACAAACGCACGTGGTGTGAGGCGCTCTGTTCTACCACAGTGCAGTTTCATTCGGTCGTCCATAGAGGCAGAAAAAACAGAATCTTATGTTGGGATTCATGTGCTCTAAAAGGAATATGTCTGCAGAAGCCTGAACCACAGTTGGCTGACCCCCGCCCCCCACCCCCACTGATAAAGTCAACAAGACCCAGCTCTGCTATGCAGCTCTCTTTCTGAACCATGCAGAGAAGGGGACACAGCTCCTCTCTCTCAGCTCTCTCTCAGCCTGTAGAAAGAGACACAGAACCTCTCCAGTCTCTTCTCAGAAATACAACCTGAAGTCCTGCTCAACGCAGACTGTCGCACCACATAAGCGATGCGAGAGCCTGCTTAAGGAACAGGAGTTCCCAGTCGAAACAACAAGAAACAACACAACAGAGTTAGCATCAAGCTGCAAACTCAAGGGACAAAGGAGCAACCAGTGGTCTTCAGAGCCAGAAGCTGAAGGGCCAGACCGGCCTGGAACCCACTAGGAAACCACCAAACCTGCAGCACTGGACTTTGCAGAGCATCACCAAAAAAGGACACCTTTTCCTTGCATGGACTTGGTGATGTAAATGGGCCTTACAGAGTTTAGCATAGCATGGCTAAGCACAGGACTTTTCAGTTTCTACAGTCACTGCATTGATATCTTGAATGTGTTCCTTAAGCTTTAAGCTATGGCTAACTGCTGTTTATTTTAACTTAGAGACTTCATGTAGAGGCATCAACCTTAGACAAACCTTTCCTAACCTCCACCACTCCCCATGTGGTCCTGGTTGTAAATGCCTAAATTTTGGGACTTGGTACGTTTTTTTTTTTTTTTGTTGTTTTTTTACTGATTAGGACAAATATTTTTTTTCTTTATTGTTGCTTAAATTACTTTTAAAAAACCTACTGTTTATTTTCCTGTGCTAATATTATTGGGAACCATTATCAGCATTTAACTGTGGTTTATCTCAAAGGTTTTTTTGTCACTCCTAACCAGTTCTGCTAAACATGCTTAGCATTGTTGATAATACAAAAAAATGTACTTTGCTGAAAGTAGAATAAATGTGAAGAGCAGTTGTAATGCTACTGTTCTCTTCTCAGACATGAGAAAATGCTTTGGAAATGCAAGTCCTGTTCTGTTAGATACGAGAAAAGAGCACTTTGTTTCAAACACTGTAGAGTATACATTTACACCCTTGCTGTAGTCTATTTGATGTTATTATCAATTACTCTTAATTAGTACCAAACTGGTCTTCTTTGCATTTTTTAGGTCTTTTAGGAGCAGAGTTGTTGGAAAAACCCTTAAGGAAGACTTCTCTGACTACCTTTTTGGCCTGTGCCCAGGCTTGATGGAAATCTTCAGGAAGAAGAAAGCTCTAGCTGGTCAGTTGTTATTTGACCCATTACAACAGACAAAGGTGGGTTGAATTTTGTGGGTGTTTTAGTGTTTGGGAAGAAATTATCATACATAAATGGTTAGTTAAACACATTACTAAAATACCTTGTCCTTGTGATATCCATGACTGTTTGATATCCATGCAGGCAATTTTGTCTTTTTTTAAAATTCCACCCAATGTTAACTTATGGGATTTTTTAATTTTTGGGATTTTTTTTACATCCAGACAAAAATATGTATCAACACCAAAATCTAATCATTTCTAAGTTGGGCCATTATCATCATCTCCTGAATATTTAAGCAAAATCTGTCCAGTAGTTGTTGCATAATCTTGCTAGAAAAACAAACAAACAGACAAACATATGCCAGCAAAAAACATAACCCCCTTGGCGATGGTAAACAAAACATAGGACCCCTGACTGTTTGATTTTTGCCTGACCTAGTCCTCCTGACCTGCTGTGTCCCAGAGAGCCAGCTCCACCTACAACAACAACAACACAGGTAACTCTTAAAGACGGGGCACAGCGTGGGCTTTGAGGAGTGGAAGAAGTACACAAATATTACACTGAAATAAAAGAACAGTTACTCTGATAAACACTGTCCTCAAATACAAGTGACAGTAACGCTCTATAAATATACGAGTAAAAGATAAAGGACCTTATTTACATAAGATGTACTTACAGTACTGAGTATTCTGAGTACACTTTACATAGAAATAACATCCAGAGTTTGATCAGTCAAACAGATATCTTTGTTTGAGTCATTAATAGCAGGGGTGTGTTAGAGTCTGGCGATATGATGTGCATCAATCGTAACGGGAACTGATAAGACTTTGTTGATACCAAGTCCATTAACAATTCTGCTTATCGATCTGACTCTGTAGTCACTGACAAGTTATTAGATTAGTCATCTGACTCCTAGAGTCACCAGTGAACCTAATAAGTGTGCTGTTGGTCTGTGGGAGGAAATCAGAGCACTCTCCACACAACAAGACCCTGATCGACACGGGGATTCAAACCAGCAACCTTCTTGCTGTGTGGTCGGGCTGTCAGTTTATACTCCATATTTGAATATTCATTCAAGCATGGCATTAAAAATCAGTACTTACAGTGGAAATAAACATTTGAATATTAAATAAACAGTAAGGTAAATGAAGCGGTGAACCGTCTGATCCAGCAGAGGGCGCTCCCAGCACAACAGGATCAACAACGACTGCATTTCATCTGTCGGAAACAGACGAGGAAGACACCTCGAGGAAATGGAGGACCAGCGAAGCCACTCTGAGCTGACAATAACAGAAATATGTGGAAGCACTTTGGGCTCCACTGTGTGCCAAATATCAGCTGACCCATTTGTTGGACTTTTACCATCTGCTGTGCCTTGTCTAGTGCTCGGCTCAGTACTCCCTCGTCCTCTTCGCCAGCCCCCCCATCAGAGGAAAATGGCCATCGCATTTTCCTCTTAAATAATCACCTGGAAATGCCTCGTGTGTGTTGCAACCAGAGGAGGAGTTAATGAGCATACATGCTAATAGCTAAATATCTCCAGTTATTAGCATGTATGCTCGAAAACCGATCAGAGTGACAGCCCTACTGTGTGGCACACGCACTAACCTGCTGCACCACCATGCCACTCCAAAGAACATGTAAGTAAAATATCACTGTTTCTTAAGTTTGTCTGTGTTAACTACATTTTGACAACCTCAAAGCTGACAGAGATCTACACCCCCTTGAGACCCTCTGGCACCCACCCTTGGGGTCCCTCGACCGGAGATTGGGAACCAAGGCAATAGAGCAACTTGAGGATGTGGTTGAAGATAAATCTGAAGCAACAATATTTAACATTGATATTATTGTATTCATTATGTATGATGGCCACAGCCACGTGGGTAATATTCACCCTCACCTCATCATCAGCAGCTCTCTTCATTAGTTTGACAAGTTTTACAGTCACAAGAACACGTCTACACATTATTTTGATTCAGTATTTGTTTATTAGTTGCTTAATGTCTTACACTGTTTAAATTTAGGGCACACAATTTATTCATTGAAAGAGTTAGATCAATTTTCTGTTATTAATTCTGGTATCTTTTCTTTGAGTTTCCTGGATGTTGGGGAAAGGGAGATGTTTAAGCTCATTGGGATGGACCAAGTCTGCTAATGTCATGGGGGGATTTGGGTTAAGTTAGTTTTGATTTGTGTTTAGTTTAATGTGGCAGCCATTTTGTTTAACCCCTTTGTTTCCATTAGTTTGGCCAAAACCCTTTATATATGCTCCCTTTGTCTCATTTTGTCAGGTCTGTTCTGCTGTGTTGAAAGTTATTGGTTGTTTAGTTTATTTATATTTTTTATATTATAGTATATTTATATTTCGTTGACCTCTTCTACAGGCCTAATTCTTAACATTTTGGATTGTAAATCTGACGGACTTGCTTTGGGTAAAATAAAATCCCATTTTCTTTAAATTAATCCTGTGTCTCGAGCCTTTACTGCTTGGTCCCTAAAATTTTATCAAGCATGATCACACTTATATTTACACTTAATTACCTAAAGTCATGTTGATGTTGCACTGTAACTTCACTTCCTCTAAAACAGCTTAATGTTAGGATATCCTGAGCCTGAATGCTCTCCTTAATGTGATTTAATATCTTTAATAACAGATAAACTAAATTGACCCTGTGTTATTTCTTTATCAGTCTTATTAAGCTCATACTCTGCCTGGCCAAAAAAAATGTTGCCACCTGGATTTAACGAAGCAAATAGGTTCAAGCCTCCTATTGGATATTTTCTGCATGGGCGATGATCTTCCAGCTGAAAACAATTTATTTAACCCCAGCTGAAGCAATGAGTAGCTTCAACCATGTGGAAAGACACACCCTGTGGTTGTGGAAAAGATGTTAGTCTGTTTAAGAATGGTCAAATCATTGGCATGCATCAAGAAGAGAAAACATCTAAGGAGATTGCAGAAACTACCAAAATTGGGTTAAGAACTGTCCAACACATAATTAAAAACTGGTAAGGATAGTGGGGTACCGTCGTCTTCGAGGAAGAAATGTGATCGGAAAAACATCCTGAATGATGGTGATCAGTGATGACTTCAACATTTGGCCAAATCAAATCAAAGAAAAACAACAGCAGAACTCAGGGTTGTGTTTAATAGTGAAAGTAAGAGCATTTCCACACTCACAATGTGAAGGGAACTCAAGGGATTGGGACTGAACAGCTGTGCAGCCTTAAGAAAACCACTAATCAGTAAGACTAACCAGAAAAAAGGCTTGAGTTTGCAAAGAGGCATAAAGATTGGACTCTGGAGGACTGGAAGAAGGTCATGTGGTCTGATGAGTCCAGATTTACCCTGTTCCAAAGTGATGGGAGCATCAGGGTAAGAAGAGAGGCAGGTGAAGTGATGCACCCATCATGCCTAGTGCCTTCTGTCCAAGCCTGTGGGGGCAGTGCTATGATCTGGGACAGATCTTGTGACATCGCAGAAGCTTATCAAAACAAAGCCACAGCGAATACGTGCTGTAATTAAAGCTAAAGGTGGTCCAACAAAATATTAGAGAGTGTGACCTGTTTTTTTGGTGGTTACTTTTCTTTTGGCCAGGCAGTGCAATATTTACGGAGTTAAAAGAGTTCACCTGTCTGCAGCAGTTCAAAGTCCCTTCACAGAAGCTAATTATTAGCCTGCTAACTTTCTCGGGACAGTTGGCCTCCTGTCAAACTAGTCACACCACATTTAAACACCTAAACACATTTCCTTAATCTAAAACAATCTATAACAAAGGGAGAAACCATCGGAAACATTCACAGAGCAGATTAAAACTGAGTTTGAACCATTTTCTATCAGAGGTACTCACCTTTCTTGACTTTGTCCTCTTGGACCTCAAAGTCAATGCCACATAGATTGGACACGCCCACTTCTCAGACTTTCAACCAATAGGAGGGGGGTGAAATTATGATTGAGCGGTAGGCAAGCCAATCAGTATGGACACCTGTATATCCCCAGTTTCTGTTTCACTTTATAAGGCTGTTTACTTTGGTGTGAAGTCGACTGAATATAAAGTCTCTTATTTTACACCAAACCTTCTGCTTTATGTTCAAACTGCTGACTGTAGGGAGGTGCAGTCGTTTCTTATTGCAGTGGAATTTCTATGTGAGTTAAATGTTATTAATGTAAAAAGGGGTTAAAAAATTACCTGATCAGTGATGTATTTTTTTTTTAAATACTTAAGGAAAGAAAAGAAATAAAATTATGGATCCCACCTCTTATCCAAAAAGTAATAGCTGTTTTTTTGGCTTCCTTGATGAATTTCAAGTTTTTTTCTGACACAAAATATATATGGCACTTTCTTCAGAAGCATTTTCAGATCGATGTTCTTTGCTGTCTCCCTTCTCCATTAACTTCTTTAATAGACTGTACTGTTAATATTTCTGGAACATTACGCTCTGTTCTGTTTGATAAACTCATTTAGACTTTATGAAACATACAGTCAGTTTTGAATTTCTGGAGGATGTCAAAGCTTAACATATTCTACTTGGAAAGGATGTTACAGTGGTGATGTGAAATAGGTTTCTTATATATGTTTCTTATAATAATTTCAGTGTTTTTTTTGTACAGAGATTCAACAGATTTAAGAGTCATTACTCCAGTAAGTGACCAGGTAGTTATGCAATAATCAATGTGTGAGAACGTCATTGATTGCAAGAACATTAATGCAGCACTTGCGGTCAGAGAATTTCGTATTTGTTTAAAATTTAACAGGTTGAATTTTACAAAATTGGATACTTTTTTGGCTCTTAAAAGAGAGAGAAGAATCCAAAATGGCACCCAAGTGCTGTAATTTCTCATTTCCCAGAAATACATCAGAGTGAGAGATCTTCTCAGGCTGCTTAGAGAACATCATGCTCACAGTTTTCTTGGTGTTCAGAAGGAGACATGATTTGGTCAGCCAGTCCTGAATGTGTGTCAATGCCAGTGTGAGTATGTTGGCCACTTCCTTTGTATTTTCCTTGGGTAGAGATTACAGCATCATCTGCATACATTTGGAAATGAAAATCAGAACAAGCTTTTGGAAGATCGCTGATGTATAAAGAAAACAGAAGAGGTCCAAGTATGGAGCCTTGTGGGACTCCTACTGGACATTCCAGGAATGGGGATTTGACACCGTTGACCATAACAGTTTTCTGTTTGATAAATATGATTTGATTCAGGTTATGGTTTGTATGGAAAAGTTGTAGTGTGTCAATTCCGCTATCAAAATCTGGTGGTCAACGGTGTCAAATGTCCTTTTCAAATCTAAAAATACAGCACCAACACAGCTGTCCCTATCCAGAAATCCTTCGGTTTTTTCAACAAACATGGTGAGAGCAGTTTCTGTTGAGTGGTGTGCTTGGAATCAAAACTGCATGGGATGTACAGAGTCCTTGCTGTTGTTTAGGCGGTTGGTTATTTGTTTTGCTACCCATTTTTCCAGAATTTTCAAGAAGACAGGATAGATGCTTATCGGTTTGTAGTTATTCATGTCTGACTTATTGCCTGATTTGTGAATTGGACTGACCACTGCTACCTTCCAGACTGTAGGGACAACTGCATATTTGATAGATTTATCAGCTGTAGAAAAGGGTGAACCAGGTTCTGGTTCTGATATGTAATTTATGGTAAACAAAGGTTGAGAATTGTCAATAGGAAGTCAATCTAGATCAGATCCAGATGAAATTTACCTTGATGATAGAGACATGGACCCCATATTAACTTGTGAAAATGGAAGCCAATCTGTTAAGAAATGGCAGAGATATGATTTTTTTTTTAAATTCCGCCCAATGTTAACTTATGTGATTTTTTTAAATTATGGGAATATTCTGCATCCAGACAAATATATATATCACCACCAAAATCTAATCATGTCTAAGTCGGGCCATTACCAACATCTCCCGAAAAATTCAGCAAAATCTGTCCAGTAGTTTTTGTGTAATCTAACAAACAAACAAACAGACACACAAACATACGCCGCCAAAAACATAATATAAAAAACAGAGGACCCTGATAGTGCTGTGTAAGGCTCCCTACCCCATGAGGGCCCAGTCTAGTCTGATTGGGTCTACTCTGTGCCATATTGTCAACAACTCTAACATCTATGCTCTGCAGTGGGCTTGTTACGCCATCCTAATTGGCTTAAATGACGAATCAATGGTAGGACGACACGCTCGTAGGTCTTTATGGTGGGGCAAGGACGACGTTTCAGGCAGCTGTTATTGGGGGGGGGGGTTCTTGTGGTGCGTCCCATTTGACCTTGACAGTGAAAATGTCGTCCTCTCTCAGATGTACAGCGTGATGCTGAGATTCTGCGACCCTCCTCTGATGTGGATGGAGAGAGCTGCAGTACAGCGTCCATGTGAACGGTTACACCGTGAGTGAGAGCGGCGAGGTCAGCATGTGGCTCACACGACGCTCACAGATGAAGAAGACGTACCCGGGGATGCTGGACCACGTGGTCAGTTCAGACTTAAAACAGTTAGATTATAGAATTTCTGACACTTTACTTTATCATGTGCTGAAACAAATTTATTTTGATGATCTGTGGCATCAGTAGTACTACAGCTCTGAAAATACTTCAGTGTCCTGTTATGGTTTTAAGTAAAAATTTCTGCTTTACTGAGAGAACACAGTTTCTAACATGTTCATCTGATCTGGATTATTTTCAGGAGTTCAGCAGCCCATTCTGGCACTTTAAAACAAGGAATTATTCAGTATCAGAAAATCAGTTATTCAAACTTCATTTATATAAATAATTTCATAGAAATTCAATTTATTTCAGAGTTCTTTACAGAGAGGCAGAAAAGTGATGAAAAAATAGATTAAAAAAGCAACAATGACATTAATCATGAAGTTTTTACAAATATCCAGCAAATATATTAATGCTCAGCAGAGGCCTGTGTGCTTCATAATGTTTCACTGGAATAGTAGTAACAGTACAGATAATACTTATAATGACAGATAGGATGTCAACATAGATTTGGAACAAATGCACATCAAAATAGCCAACATAAAATTAAAAAATAAAAACAAGATCCATCCATCCTCTACCGTTTACCTGGGCTCGGGTCACGTCACCGTCTCTCTAAGGCTGATAAGTAAGAAAATTCACCATTTCAGATTAGACCTCTGCTTTCTCTGCTAATGTTAAGATTGCTAGATTTATAAAATGATGCTTAATCTGTCATTTTGTAGGCCTCACAATGTACAGCAGGGGTCATCAACCACATTTGTACAAGGGACATTTTTTTCTTGGCACATGTTCTGGAGGCTGGATACGAGCAAAGCTTCAATCTTTAATCAGACTTCAGCGTCTGTTCTATTTTTCCATCTGACCCTCTGTTTTGTCCCTTTGGCCTGGTTTGAGTTTTCTCTCATGTCCCACGACTGCCCCTCAAATTACCCAAAGTGACCTGAAACTCTAGAGCAGAGCGCAGACGCTCTTTTTGCTTGGTATCTTCAACTCCAGTGCAGCCCTGGTGGCCATCTCGAACACCTCCCTCATGCTGTCCTTGAACTTGGTGGAGCACTCCAGGTAACCGTACGCTTTGATCCGACGTGCCATCTCCTTCCCCTCTTCTGAACTCACCGGCTCCTGTAATTTATAAAACAAACAAAAGGAAGAAGAAGAAGAGCAACGACGGTTAAAAAAGAAGCAGTGGCACAATAGTTACAGAGATGATTAACCATGAAAATGTGATTCATCTGAATTACAAAATGTTCATAAGCTAGACATGTTTGACACTGAACATTTTTAATGGTGTCATCATTTCCACTAATGTGTGACTTTTAAATCTGTATGATTCCAGAGCAAAGCTGTAAGATTTTCCAAACTATGGATGCACATTGGCATCAATTTAACATCCTTATTGACTGATATTTTCACCTTTTAATTGACATCAGCAAATAAGCATGGGATGAACCAAAATCAGTTTCAGATGTTTATTTTTCCCATCATACCAGTTGATGGCAATATCTGAAACACTTAACTGCTGATTAATAAAATAATTCTTTATTTGGCAGAAGAAATTGGTCGTGATCAGTGATCACTTAAACGTTTGTCCAAATCAAATCAAAGAAAAACAACAGCAGAACTCAGGGGTATGTTTAATAGTGAAAGTCAGAGCATTTCCACACACACAATGTGAAGGGAACTCAATGGATTGGGACTGAACAGCTGTGTAGCCTTAAGAAAACCACTAATCAGTAAGGCTAACCGGAAAAAAGGCTTCAGTTTGCAAGGAGGCATAAAGATTGGACTCTGGAGGACTGGAAGAAGGTCATGTGGTCTGATGAGTCCAGATTTACCCTGTTCCAGAGTGATGGGAGCATCAGGGTAAGAAGAGAGGCAGGTGAAGTGATGCACCCATCATGCCTAGTGCCTACTGTCCAAGCCTGTGGGGGCAGTGCTATGATCTGGGGCTGCTGCAGTTGGTCAGGTCGAGGTTCAGCAACATTATGGCCCAAAGAATGAGGTCAGCTGACTACCTGAATATACTGAATGACCAGGTTATTCCATCAGTGGATTTTTTCTTCCCTAATGGCACGAGCATATTCCAAGATGACAATGTCAGGATTCATCGGGCTCAAATTGTGAAAGAGTGGTTCAGGGAGCATGAGACATCATTTTCACACATGGATTGGCCACCACAGAGTCCAGACCTTAACCCCACTGAGAATCTTTGAGATGTGCTGGAGAAGGCTTTGTGCAGTGGTCAGACTCTCCCATCATCGATACAAGGTCTTGGTGAAAAATTAATGCAACACTGGATGGAAATAAATCTTGTGACATTGCAGAAGCTTATTGAAACAATGCCACAGCGAATGCGTGCTGTAATCAAAGCTAAAGGCGGTCCAACGAAATGTTAGAGTGTGTGGTCTTTGTTTTTGGTGGCTACTGTTTTTTGGACCAGGCAGTGCATATATGAGGCAGGACACACCCGCCCTCAAGATGAGGTCGGACAATACTATTATATTTGGATTTCAACTTAACTCAGGAGAAGCCAGGCAACGCCACCCCGGGAATTTGACCCAGGGAGAAATTCAAAGTAGCATACAATTTGTAAGGCACTCAGGTTTGTTCACAAATGGAGGTTGAGAAGTGGTTCAAGTACAAAGTATACAAAGGTTTTATTTTCACATGAATTATAAAATCGACTTCTTTAAAACACCATTCGTACAAAGCTGTGGTGTAGGGACCCTAACAGGGCTGGAGCTTACCAGTGAAAGGGGAGGATGGGATCATATCAAGGAGAGGAATCCCAGGAGGAGAGCACCCAATGATTCGTGACACTCGCGCACACACAGACACACAATGGTGAAAACTCAACGCCCACGGGGTACACAGCACACAGGAAAAGGGGGATACCGCCACCAGGACCACCACTGTAAGCTTCCAGTCCTGAAAGGAGAAGGGAAAAATAAATCACAACACAACTCCTAAAAGGAAGCAATTTACCAACATAAACTGTGGAAAAAAATAACAATAAACATTAACCATATACCCAAAACTCAGCTGTTGAAAATGACAATTACTCAACGAAAATCTAATAGAATTAAGCTATCAATAATAATACCAAAAGAAAAGAACAGTTTACCAAAATTAAACAGAGGAAAATAGCAATACTTATAGGAACAACCTACCAAACGTAAATGTACTCAAATGCCAAAGGATAACTCAAACAAACGAATTTAAGCGATAATTATGGATGAGTAAGTAAGACAGATAAACAAATACGAAAAAAAAGAAAACACAAGTAAGGGAGCCAACCCCGCTGCTTTCACACATTAAAATACTCAATACTGTCCCAGTAAACCTGAAACACACCCGGGCCAGGAGCCTCCGCCCGGACCAGGGGCCTCCGCCCGGGCCAGGAGCCTCCGGCCGGGCCAGGGGCCTCCGCCCGGGCCTGGAGCCACCGCCCGGGCCAGGGGCCTCCGCCCGGGCCAGGAGCCTCCGCCCGGGCCAGGGGCCTCCGCCCGGGCCTGGAGCCACCGCCCGGGCCTGGTTGGAGCCAGCGGCGGCCGAACAGTGTGTTTTACTCCGAGTGAGTGCAGCAAAGTGAAGCCAAGCAGCGCCAGGCACAGCGGAGTAAAGCAGAGAGCAGCCGCCAGGAGACGAGCTCCATCAAGCCCGGCGGGGTGAGCGAGGCGAGGCCAAAACAAGCAAAGAATCAGACGACCCAGTCAATCTGTCATACAGACATAAAAGAAATCACTATTAATATCAAACACTAGGCTGATGTGAGCTATACATACCGATCTGCTCACGAGACCACCTGCGCGGAAGAGGAGGGGGGGGGGGGGGGGGGGGGGGGAGCAGGAGACTCACCTGGCTGCAGTGGCGAAACAGGTGAGAGCCACAAACACCTGAGCGTGACCTGCTGAACTGTAAACACCCAAAACGATCAATCAATATCATGGAAAACCAACGACACAGCACTCAGTCCGAAGCAGCCACGGCTACATTACCTGCACCGGTGCTGCGGTGGAGACAGGAAGTGAGGCAACCAGGGGCGTCACTAGGTGTAAAGGAGGGGGGGGCTTTGCCCTCAGGAGATGCACAGGATGTGAGCAAACATCGCGCATGACCACAACATTTCACAAACAGCTAACAACGACTCAGAAATGAATTATTATTACTATTTAAGTCTGTTTTTTTAAGTGCAGTACAACGAAGTTAAACAGTAAATGTATGTTTAAAACGTTAACAACAAAAAGACTTAATACTTCTTTGGACTAAATTGGAACATTTCTAAGTTTCTAAAAGTATGCTTTAAGTTAAGTTTATGAGGTCATTTTAAGTTTACAAAAGTACATTTTCAAGTATTTAATAAATAAACTTATTTATATACTACTAGTGTACAAGCTATATACTTCTAGTCCACATTTTAGTTTAATGAAGTATACTTTAGGTATACTTTTATGAACTAAAAATACTATTTTTTGCTGTTCTATTTGCTATACTTTAAGTATACTTGCAAGTTTGCTAAGCACATAACTTTAGAATAGTATTTATATACATGAAATATACTTAAGTATTCCTGAAGTTAACTCATACTGTATGTACACTAGACTGCAATGTATTTACAAAATCACAAGACAGAATGTTAAGAACAAGTTTGATATATTTAACATCTTAAAATACAATGTATTTACAACTACCTGTTTAAATCATTTAAGATGTGCATTTTAAAAACAAAGAGCCTCGATAAAATCAAGTTCTTCTTTAAAAATGGTAAAGGAAAAAGTGCACATCTGTATGTAAAAATGTAAACATAATAGTCTCTACAAGATCAAGCTCTTCTTTGTCAAAAATGGATTCACAGATCAGTGAACAAAGTACTTTCATATATGAGATTAAAAAACAAACTGTGAATGCTGTCTGGCCTGATATGATTAAAACAAAATGTGTTCTTGTTGAAACAGATGACACTGTGAACATAAGACCACTGCCAAACCCTTATGAAAGAACTAGAACTTGATCAATGAAGTCAAGTCAAATGTTTCTCTGTTTATGTTTTTAAGGTACATAAAGATAATGCAATAGAGCACACATACTATTTACTGTAAACTTTTAAACTCCAGCACTGTATGATCTTGAACATGTAAGTTTATAACAGGGGTAATACCTCAAAGCAAGTGTGTGCAGTGAAAAACATTTTTATTCTGATAATTAAGTGAATAATGTGAGGTTATATGATTATTTAATTTAAACTAATATTCTGGCCACTTCAGCCCGCCTACAATAGGCCTAATGATGCCACTGGAGGCAACCAGGGGGACGGGCAAAACCTCAGAGCCAAAGAGCCAGAGGGTGACAGGATGAGCAGTGCTTGCCTTTATAGAGAGGCCTACTGAGCTGATTGGCTAACAAGAGAGCGTGGGCAGCACAGTCGCAATGAAAGCAGGGATGACACAGCTCATCCTGCAATATATATATATATATATATATAAATATATATATACATATATAAAATACAATTTATTTATAAAGCACTCTTCATTAAGAAAAATCTCAAAGTGCTACAGAGTATGTTAAAAATCATAAGGACATAAAACCACCAAAACAATAAAATCAGGAAGAATAAAAACAGCATTAACAGAAGTTTGGAAAGGCCTGTGTGAACAAAAAAGTCTTAAGGTCTTTTTTTAAAACAGTCCAGAGACTGAGGATCCTCAGATGGTCAGGGAGGGTGTTCCAGATGCAGGGGGCCGTGGAGGAAAAGGCCCGATCTCCAGTGGTCCGGAGATTTGTTCGAGGCTGAAGGAGGCGGTTGGTGCCACGGGACCCGAGGGGTCGCATGGATGTGTGCGGGGTGAGCAGGTCTTTGAGGTAGACTGGTGTGTTGCCATGGATGCAGAGGTGAGGAGAGCAATCTTATAGCGGAGTCTGGAGGTTATGGGGAGCCAGTGGAGGTTCGTCTAGGTGTGGGTCGAGCCTTACGCCGAAGTTGGTTACTGTGGTTGAGAGGGGGATGTCTTGACTGGAAAAGGAGGCAGTGGTTATGGAAGATTATTGGAGCTGATGGGGGGTGCCGGTGAGAATGGCTTCAGCTTTTGAGCTGTTCAGCTGGAGGAAATTTTGACTCATCCACACCTTTATCTCCTCCAGGCAGTTGGAGAGGGAGGGGAGTGGGGGTGAGGAGGATGAAGGTGATGATGGAGAGAGCGGGGTAGAGAGGGGGCTAGGGTCCTCAGGCATAGCTGAGTATCATCAGCATAGCAATGGAAGGATATTGCATGCCAGCTGATGACACAACCTAGTGGCAGCATGTACATGATGAACAGTAAGGGTCTGAGGACAGAACCTTGAGGGACTCCACAGAAGACGGGGGCTGGTCAGACCTGGCAAATCCCAGGCTGACGTACTCGGTTCTGTTTGAGAGATATGAGGTGAACCAGGCAAGAGTATTATGGCAGAGACCAATGTCTGAGTGGAGGCGTTTTAGGAGGATGTGGTGGTCGACAGTGTCAAATGCCGCCGTAAGGTCAAGGAGAATGAGAAAGACGGAGAACCAGTGTCGGCGGACATGAGAAGGTTGTTGATGACCCTCACCAGAGCAGTCTCTGTGCTGTGGGCAGTGCAGAAACCAGATTGAAGTCTCTCGTACAGAGAGTGAAGTTGCAGATGGTCTTGTAATTGTGCAGTTACAGCTTTTTCCAGCACCTTGGACAGGAACAGGAGATGGGAGATGGGCCAGTAGTTGGAGAGGAGCTCTGGGTCGAGGTTGGGTTTTTATAGAAGGGGTTTGATAACTGCAGTTTTTAGTGAAGAAGGGACATGGCCAGACTGTAGCGAATAGTTTATTTTGTGTGTAAGAAGAGGGCTTATGGCAGACAGGTCTGATTTGATGAGACTTGTAGGGAAGGAATCCAGGGGCAAGTGGAAGGCTTCATCTTTTTAATGAAGCCCTCAACTTCACTCTGTGTGACGGTGGTGAAGACGCTGAATGAAGTGCAAGCAGATGGCAGAAATGGGGCAGGAGAGCTGGAGAGCTGAGACTGGATAGAGTTGATCTTCTCCGTGGAGGATGTGAGAAACCTGCTGCACTGATCTGCTGTGGAATCAGTGTGGGTTTGATTTGACATTGTTTAACATTTGAGAAGGAAAGAAAAAAGATTGGAGATCCCATCTCTTCTCCAAAAAGTAATAGCTCCTCACCGTCTCTCTAAGGCTGATATTTTCCAAAAATTCACCAGTTTTGATAAGACCTCTGTTTTCTCTGTTAATGTTAAGTTTGCTAGATTTATAAAATGATGCTTAATCTGTCATTTTGTAGGCCTCACAATGTACAGCAGGGGTCATCAACCACATTTGTACAAGGGACAGTTTTTTCTTGGCACATGTTCTGGAGGCCGGATACGAGCAAAGCTTCAATCTTTAATCAGACTTCAGCATCTGTTCTATTTTTCCATCTGACCCTCTGTTTTGTCCCTTTGGCCTGGTTTGAGACCTGAAACTCTAGAGCAGAGGGCAGACGCTCTTTTTCCTTGGTCTCTTGAACCCCAGTGCAGCCCTGGTGGCCATCTCTAACACCTCCCTCACGCCATCGTTGAACTTGGCGGAGCACTCCAGGTAACCGTACGCATTGATCCGGAGCGCCATCTCCTTCCCCTCGTCTAAACTCACCGGCTCCTGTAATTTATAAAACAAAACAAAAGGAAGAAGAAGAGCAACGATTGGGTTAAAAAAGAAGCAGTGGCACAATATTTACAGATATGATAAACCACGAAAATGTGATTTATCTGCTGAATTACAAAATGTTCATAAGTTAGACATGTTTGACACTGAACATTTTTAATGGTGTCATCATTTCCACAAATGAGTGACTTTTAAATCCGTATGATTCCAGAGCAAAGCTGCAAGATTTTCCAAACTAGGGATGCACACTGGCATCGATTTAACATCCTTATTGACTGATACTTGCATCTTTTCCTGACATCAGCAAATGGCCGTGGGATGAACTGATATTAGTTTCAGATGTTTATTTGTCCCGTCATACCAGTTTGATGGCATCATGTGAAACGCTTCGCTGCTGATTAATAAAATAATTCTTTATTTGGCAGAAGAAATTGGTCTGTTGGACAAACTCTGATCTGTTTTCATGACTAAAAATGGGAGATTTGTCTTTTTAAAGCTTGATGTGTGCCCAAATTTCTAAAATCAGTGCATCACCAGCCCAAGCCACATGTTTCTGAACACTTAAACTGATGAATAATAAGAATGAGAAATGCAGATGCTTTAAACCTACATCTATTTAAAGGGAGTGATTATACGAGGAAAAGCTACAATCAAGCTCCCACAAAGTCTCCCAACTGTAATGATAAATTGGCACATGCATTTTTTATAGATTAGGAAGAAGAAGTGACCCAAAATAAGGTACGAGGAGACTTCTAGTCACAGGTCATTTGATATATATCTTCATTTTTTAGTATGCAACCACAGCATAAATTCTGTTATGATGACAGCCATTTTACACATAATTGCTGAGGTTTTCTTTTAAAGATCTGCTGCAGTTTGATATGATGTTCTGAGCTTTTATGTGCGAGGTAAATCATTACATCACCACATAAACATTCTTAAAACATGGACTTGAACCATTTATCTCCATCATGCATTAAATTAAGTTTTTCTATAATTGTATTATATTTTTAAAAGTTTTGAGAAGTAAATATAACTCTGCTTTTTTATTTTAGAGAGCCCATTTATATTTTAAAAATATTACCTTCCCTTTAGTGAGCTTATATGCCTCTGCAAACAAGAAAAAAAGCCTGCAGCTCCAGGACTTTTCACACTCCCCCATTTTACACTGACAGCAGCAACCTTTAATATCTCCTTACCCTGACCCAAACCCATCAGACCTGACAGCGTGACATCTCAAAACTGGTTTGTTTACAGTTTTAGCCCATTGGCTCAGGGAGACAAGCCCAGTGCAAAGCATGGACCAAAGAGTGAATGTTGCTAGCTGCAGTAAAGTGGTGTTGACATGACAACCGCTGCCTGTCAAGTTAGCCCTGTGAAGTTCACTCCTTAGAGGTGGAGACACATGGACGGTATATGTTTGACTGATCTCAGTGTGACAGACAGGATGGTCATCAAATCATAATAATCACACATTTACAGCACAGTTAGCTCCTGGTGTACAACCATCCACATGCTTCAAACATCTGAAGTCATCCAGACCAGCTCCAGAGACCCAAAGCCTCACTGACCTGCTTCATCTTGGCCAGCTCTCGGCGTGTGTCCTCATCGTTTCGCAGGTCTTTCTTGTTTCCTACGAGGATTATGGGCACGTTGGGGCAGAAGTGTTTCACCTCAGGAGCGAGCCTCTCTAGGATGCTCTCTGCAGCAGAGACAGGATATGCACATTCAGTATGAATTAATAAAAAACATGACATTCATTAAAAATAAAAACGAGACAGAAGTCTCACCCAAACTGTCGGGGCTGTCGATGGAGAAACACATGAGGATGACGTCTGTGTCAGGATAGGAGAGCGGCCTCAGCCTGTCATAGTCCTCCTGACCTGTTGTGTTCCAGAGAGTCAGCTCCACCTACAACAACAACAACATCAACAACAACAACAACAACAACAACAACAACACAGGTAACTCTTAAAGACGGGGCACAGCGTGGGCTTTGAGGATGATTTATGGATGAGGGAGAGTTTTGTAGCAGGTCAATCAGGAGACATTAACATTTATATATTAGACCAAGGAGTGGAAAAAGTACACAAATATTACACTGAAATAAAGGAACAGTTAGTCTGATAAACACTGTCTTCAAATACAAGTGACAGTAATGCTCTATAAATCTACTGGAGTAAAAGAAAAAAGACCTTATTTACATAAAATATACTCACAGTACTGAGTATTCTGAGTACATTTTACACATAACATCCAGAGTTTGATCAGTCAAACAGATATTTTTGTTAAAGTAGGTGTGTTAGAATCTGGCAATATGATGTGTATCAGTCCTCATGGGAACTGATAAGATTTTATTGATATCAAGTCCATTAACGATTCTGCTTATTGATCTGACTCCCTTATGGATTCCTGCAGATTCTCTTGGTGGTAAAAATCAGCGTACTTTAGGATTTCAGAGGCAACAATTTCAAACACATGACACTCCTGATAGTCAACGCTGTGCTGCATGATTAAATGCTTCCTTAAATATGATGAAGTTAAACAGTTATGATATCAGAGGAAATATGTTTTGTGCACTCAGTCATAGTTTTATTTAGGAACAGTGTGTTTGATCAAATGATAATAAAATGGCAAATACTGTACATGAATATAAATCAACATTAACTCGATCATAAATGTGTGATTTGACACTTAAATGTTGCTAAAGCACTTTCGATTACAAAATATAGGGATGGAAATCGAAAACCAATACCAGTTGAGAATCGATAAAGGAATTGTTAAAGAATCGTATCGATAAGCTGAATCATTAATAGCACATGTATCAGATAAACTTTATCAGTTCTCTTCTGAATAACTGCTATAAATAAGAACATGATATTAATCTGACCTGTATGCCGTCCACCTCGATGTCTACCACGTAGTTTTCAAACACTGTGGGCACATCAACTTCAGGGAACTGATCTCTGCTGAACATGATGAGGAGGGATTGTTTTCCGCTCTCGCAATCACCAACAAACACCGCTTTCCTTCTGATCACAGCCATCTGAAGAAATAATAAAAGAATATTAAATGACACTGATTCACACTGATTCTCACTCCAGTGTCCATCTCTTTATGACCACAGTGGACACGTCTGATGGAGACTTCCAGCAGAACAGACTTCACTGTACTCCAGTGGCCACCGCAGTCACCAGATCTCAAGCCAATAGAGCAGTGACTCCTGAGCCCACCTTTGTTTGTTAATGTGAAATACTGATGTACAACAGAAACATTTTAAAATGTTTTCATTAACAACATCCAGACAAAATGGGCTTGAACAAAAGTTGCTATCTCAGCTCTCATTGAGTGAGAGGCACCCTCAACCAGCCACCAGCCAATCACAGGGCCACAGAAAGAGGCAGACAACCATTCATGCTCACACTCATACTGAGTTACTGGTTATAGTTTCACTAATACCTGTCATTAATTAGCTTTTGTGTGCTTGTTATATTCAAAAAGTTATTTTGGCCTCAGACGTCCTTCCCTCCACAGTCCAATTGCTTCTAATCATTTATTTATTCCTTCACGTATCGATTCTACTGTCCTTGCCTGGCCTGGAACAGGCATCAGATGGTTTACTGACTTGTTTAAAAACAACTGTTTTCTGTCTTTGACCGTTTATGCAAAAAGTTCAATTTACCTAGAACTCACTTCTTTGGGTATCTGCAGGTCAGACAATACGTCCACTCTAATTCAACTTGCTTTTCAAGCCTGACACCAATCCAATTGATGCCTGTCTCTCCTTAGATCCACTTTCTAGGGGGGCACTGTCTAAACCAGGGGTCACCAACCTGTAGATCCTGATCTACTGGTAGATCTTTGTGACATTTCTGGTAGATCTTAAAGGAAATATATGCATGAGGTCTTAATCTGTTAAGCTTTATGGAGAGGTCTGTTTGTCCATAGCATATAGGGATAAGGTGATTTTCAGAATTGATTAGATCTAATCATTTTACCCTGTTAGTTTTTAGTAAGATGATTAAACTGTTAAAATGCATTACACAGGCCTTCTTACTTTCTCTCAGTCTTAAAGTTTTATGAGTTTTGTTGAGTGACAGGCTGAACAAGATGTTGAGTGCAAACTTCAATTTATTTATTTTTTTTCAAATTTTTCGATAGATTGAATTCTGCACCAAAATGAATTAAGTGACTATATTTCAGTGTATTAAGGCTGGTAGATCCAGCTTCTCCTGCCAGCAACATTGGTGATCTTTGGTCATAAAAGGTTGGTGATCACTGGTCTAAACTAGAGCAACATTTCACTTCTGACACATTCACCCCTACACAGGATTAAAGCCTGGCTCACACTTCAGGATTCTCGGCCCGATTTAACCCAGATTCAGCCTCCCGACAATCGGGGAAGAAATCTGGTCGGGGTCCAAAATCGGCCCCGATGTTCGACCAAGATTATCTTCTGGTGTGAGCGGGTGACAGATCAATCTTAAGCCCCACGATCGTCTCACAGACTCGTCGGAGCCGCCCCGATAGTTTTCAAACATGTTTGATATTTATCTGGATGATTACCCAACTCGTATTCGCTGAGGATGACAGTAGCCAATCAGGGAGAGCTGCCTACGATGACCGGAAACGACCACGAGACAGGAGTTATCAGAGGCAAGACTGGCGAGCACAAAGAGGGTACGGGTGAGATGGACAGCAGAGATGGAGGACAGTCTTGTCGACCTGTGGCAAGACCACGAATGTTTGTAGTCAGTCAGCCTTTAAATAGACTGACTGATTACAAGCTTGAAGACACCTGTGACGCTAATTAGAGGACACACCTTAGTTTAACATGTCCCTGTGGTCAAATCATTTTCAATCTTTTCTAGGGGTACCATCATTTTTGTCCAGGCCAGTTTCCTTTTTTTTTTTTTTTTTTTTTTTAATGATTCTGTTGAACCACAATTCAAAAGCAATGTCTGATTTTCATTAGTTAACTTTCAGTAAAATTTTATTTATTATTATTTGTGTCAGTTTCAAGTGATTTCTGTGACTATTGTGGGTTTTTCTTTCTTTAACGGAAGGGTACCAACATTTTTGTCCACGTCTGTATCATGGAGATGTGGACTTCAATGATTTTGTGACATCAATCTGGATCAGATCCAGATGAAATTTACCTTGGTGACAGAGACATGGACCCTATATTATCCTGTGAAGTGAATCCGTGATTAAATGGCATAGAAATGATTTTTTAAAATTCCACCCCATGTTAACTTACAGGATTTTTGAAATTTTTTGCATCCAGACAAATATACGTATCACCACCAAAACCTAATAATGTCTAAGTATGGCCATTATCAACACCCCCTGAAAATTTCAGCAAAATCTGTCCAATAGTTTTTTCGTAATCTTGCTAACAAACAAACAAACAGACAGACAGACAGACATATAGAAGTAGACAAAATTGTTGGTACCCTTCTGTGAAAGAAAGAAAAACTCACAATGGTCCCTGAAATAACTTGAAACTGACAAAAGTAATAATAAATGAAAATTTACTGAAATTAACTAATGAAAATCAGACATTGCTTTTGAATTGTGGTTCAACAGAATCATTTTTAAAAATAAACTAATGAAACTGGCCTGGACAAAAATGATGGTACCCTTAACTCAATAATTTGTTGCACAACCTCTTGAGGCAATCACTGCAATCAGGTGATTTCTGTAACTCTCAGTGAGACTTCTGCACCTGTCCACAGGTATTTTGGCCCACTCCTCATGAGCAAACTGCTCCAGCTGTCTCAGGGTTGAAGGGTGTCTTCTCCAGACTGCATGTTTCAGCTCCTTCCACAAATGTTCAATAGGATTTAGATCAGGGCTCATAGAAGGACACTTCAGAATAGTCCAGTGTTTTGTTCTGAGCCATTCTTGGCTGTTTTTAGCTGTGTGTTTTGGGTCATTATCCTGTTGGAGGACCCATGACCTGTGACTGAGACCAGGCTTTCTGACACTGGGCAGCACATTTGGCTCCAGAATGCCTTGATAGTCTTGAGATTTCATTGTACCCTGCACAGATTCAAGACACCCTGTGCCAGATGCAGCAAAGCAGCCCCAGAACATAACTGAGCCTCCTCCATGTTTCACAGTAGGTACAGTGCTCTTTTCTTTGTATGCTTCATTTTTGTCTCTGTGAACATAGAGCTGATGTGACTTACCAAAAAGCTCCAGTTTTGTCTCATCTGTCCAAAGGACATTCTCCCAGAAGCTTTGTGGCTTGTCAATATGCATTTTGACAAATTCCAGTCTCACTTTTTTATGATGTGCTTTCAGCAGTGATGTCCTCCATTAAGTCCACTTTGGCTCAAACAGTGATGGATGGTGTGATCTGATACTGATGTAGCTTGACCTTGGAGTTCACCTCTAATCTCTTTGGAAGTTGTTCTGGGCTCTTTGGTTACCATTCGTATTATCCATCTCTTCAATTTGTCATCAATTTTCCTCTTGCAGCCACGTCCAGGGAGGTTGGCTACAGTCCTGTGGACCTTAAACTTCTGAATAATATGTGCAGCTGTAGTCACAGGAACATCAAGCTGCTTGGAGATGGTCTTATAGCCTTTACCTTTAACATGCTTGTCTATATTTTTCTTTCTAAATTCCTGAGACAACTCTCTCCTTAGCTTTCTGTGGTCCATGTTCAGTGTGGTACACACCACGGTACCAAACAGCACAGTGACTACTTTTCAGCCTTTAAATAGGCAGACTGACTGATTACAAGCTTGAAGACACCTGTGATGCTAATTTGGACACACCTTTGTTTAACATGTCCCTGTGGTCAAATCATTTTCAGTCTCTTCTAGGGGTACCATCATTTTTGTCCAGACCAGTTTCATTATTTTGCGTTTTAAAATAATTCTGTTGAACCACAACTCAAAAGCAATGTCTGATTTTCATTAGTTGATTTTCAGTCAAATTTTATTTATTATTATTTGTGTCAGTTTCAAGTGATTTCAGTGACTATTGTGGGTTTTTCTTTCTTTAACGGAAGGGTACCAACATTTTTGTCCACGTCTGTATCATGGAGATGTGGACCAACATCTCTGAGGGATGCTCCTGCACTTGTTTTTCTAACGACAATTAAGGAGCTCTGAAGGTGAAAATTTGTATTTATATGTTTGATTATTTACAATAAATATATAAATTGATGTAATGTACATGTCATGTGCCATATTTAACAAATAAATCATTGTCTGTATTATGGCAAACATGATCACACTTATATTTACATACATCATAAACAAACAGTTTTAAGTTCACAGACTTCAGTGAATACAGAAGTGCTTCAGTCCTGTTGACGTTACATTATAACTTCACTTCCTCTCAAACAGTTTACTGTCTGATGTTAGGAGAAACTGAGCCTGTGTGCTCTCCTTAATGTGAAGTAATATCTGTAATAACAGATAAACTAACCTGACCCTGTATTGTTTCTTTATCAGTCTTATTAAGCTGATATTTACAGAGTTAAAGGAGCTCACCTGTCAGCAGCAGTTCAGTTCAGACGTACTCGCCTTTCTTGAGTTTTTTCTCTTGAACCTCACAGTCAATACCACACAGATTGGGCACATCCACTTCTCAGACTTTCAACCAATAGGAGGGGTCGAAATTATGATGACAGGTAGGGTAGCCAATCAGAGTTAACGCCTGTATATCTGCACATCACCCAGTTTCTGTTTCACTTTCTAAGGCTGTTTACTTTGGTGTGAAGCAGCCTGAGTGTAAAGTCCCTTATTTTACACCAAACCTTCTGTTTTATGTTAAGACTGCTGACTGTAGGGAGGTGAATAAAAGTGTCCAAGGTTTATATCTTGATTTTGATGACTGCTAGAGTATGTTCACAACCACTAATGTGAACTAGAAAAGCACTCAGAGAGCGCAGACCTCCACCAAGCAGCTCAGTTCCTGCAGTGGCTTTTCCACGACTCCTGTAAAAGATACAACTCTGGATCACCAGATCCAGAACAGAGCCAGGATCCAGACCAAACTCAGCACATACATAGAGTTTGTTATCCTGTATGAACCCAACAATTTTGGGAACATCACTTAATATTTTGATTTTATATGAATTATTGAATGTTGTCAATGGGATTTCCCATTATAAACTTCAATGATTTTGTGACGTCAATCTGGATCAGATCCAGATGAAATTTACCTTGGTGACAGAGACATGGACCCTATATTATCCTGTGAAGTGAATCCGTGATTAAATGGCATAGAAATGATTTTTTGAAATTCCGCCCCATGTTAACTTATGGGATTTTTGAAATTTTTTGCATCCAGACAAATATACGTATCACCACCAAAACCTAATAATGTCTAAGTATGGCCATTATCAACACCCCCTGAAAATTTCAGCAAAATCTGTCCAATAGTTTTTTCGTAATCTTGCTAACAAACAAACAAACAGACAGACAGACATATAGAAGTAGACAAAATTGTTGGTACCCTTCTGTTAAAGAAAGAAAAACCCACAATGGTCCCTGAAATAACTTGAAACTGACAAAAGTAATAATAAATGAAAATTTACTGAAATTAACTAATGAAAATCAGACATTGCTTTTGAATTGTGGTTCAACAGAATCATTTTTAAAAATGAAACTGGCCTGGACAAAAATGATGGTACCCTTAACTCAATAATTTGTTGCACAACCTCTTGAGGCAATCACTGCAATCAGGTGATTTCTGTAACTCTCAGTGAGACTTCTGCACCTGTCCACAGGTATTTTGGCCCACTCCTCATGAGCAAACTGCTCCAGCTGTCTCAGGGTTGAAGGGTGTCTTCTCCAGACTGCATGTTTCAGCTCCTTCCACAAATGTTCAATAGGATTTAGATCAGGGCTCATAGAAGGACACTTCAGAATAGTCCAGTGTTTTGTTCTGAGCCATTCTTGGCTGTTTTTAGCTGTGTGTCTGGGTCATTATCCTGTTGGAGGACCCATGACCTGTGACTGAGACCAGGCTTTCTGACACTGGGCAGCACATTTGGCTCCAGAATGCCTTGATAGTCTTGAGATTTCATTGTACCCTGCACAGATTCAAGACACCCTGTGCCAGATGCAGCAAAGCAGCCCCAGAACATAACTGAGCCTCCTCCATGTTTCACAGTAGGTACAGTGCTCTTTTCTTTGTATGCTTCATTTTTGTCTCTGTGAACATAGAGCTGATGTGACTTACCAAAAAGCTCCAGTTTTGTCTCATCTGTCCAAAGGACATTCTCCCAGAAGCTTTGTGGCTTGTCAATATGCATTTTGACAAATTCCAGTCTCACTTTTTTATGATGTGCTTTCAACAGTGATGTCCTCCATTAAGTCCACTTTGGCTCAAACAGTGATGGATGGTGTGATCTGATACTGATGTAGCTTGACCTTGGAGTTCACCTCTAATCTCTTTGGAAGTTGTTCTGGGCTCTTTGGTTACCATTCGTATTATCCATCTCTTCAATTTGTCATCAATTTTCCTCTTGCAGCCACGTCCAGGGAGGTTGGCTACAGTCCTGTGGACCTTAAACTTCTGAATAATATGTGCAGCTGTAGTCACAGGAACATCAAGCTGCTTGGAGATGGTCTTATAGCCTTTACCTTTAACATGCTTGTCTATATTTTTCTTTCTAAATTCCTGAGACAACTCTCTCCTTAGCTTTCTGTGGTCCATGTTCAGTGTGGTACACACCACGGTACCAAACAGCACAGTGACTACTTTTCAGCCTTTAAATAGGCAGACTGACTGATTACAAGCTTGAAGACACCTGTGATGCTAATTTGGACACACCTTTGTTTAACATGTCCCTGTGGTCAAATCATTTTCAGTCTCTTCTAGGGGTACCATCATTTTTGTCCAGGCCAGTTTCATTATTTTGCGTTTTAAAATAATTTTGTGGAACCACAACTCAAAAGCAATGTCTGATTTTCATTAGTTGATTTTCAGTCAAATTTTATTTATTATTATTTGTGTCAGTTTCAAGTGATTTCAGTGACTATTGTGGGTTTTTCTTTCTTTAACGGAAGGGTACCAACATTTTTGTCCACGTCTGTATGCCAGCAAAAACCTAACCTCCTTGGCAGAGGTAAAAAGAAAAAAAAAAACAGAGGACCCTGATGGTGCTGTGTAAGGCTCCCTACCCCATGAGGGCCCAGTCCAGTCTGATTGGGTCTACTTTGTGCCATATTTCAGGCAGCTGTTATGGGGGGGGGGGGGGGGGGGTTCTTGTGGTGCGTCCTATTTGACCTTGACAGTGAAATGTCGTCCTCTCTCAGAGGTACAGCGTGATGCCGACATTCTGCGACCCTCCTCTGATGTGGATGGAGAGAGCTGCGGTACGGCGTCCATGTGAACGGTTACACCGTGAGTGAGAGCGGCGAGGTCAGCATGTGGCTCACACGACGCTCACAGATGAAGAAGACGTACGGGATGCTGGACCACGTGGTCAGTTCAGACTTAAAACAGTTAGATTATAGAATTTCTGACACTTTACTTTATCATGTGCTGAACAAATTTATTTTAATGATCTGTGGCATCAGTAGTACTACAGCTCTGAAAATACTTCAGTGTCCTGTTATGGTTTTAAGTAAAAATTTCTGCTTTACTGAGAGAACACAGTTTCTAACATGTTCATCTGATCTGGATTAATTTCAGGAGTTCAGCAGCCCATTCTGGCACTTTAAAACAAGGAATTATTCAGTATCAGAAAATCAGTTATTCAAACTTCATTTATATAAATAATTTCATAGAAATTCAATTGAGTTCAAAGTTCTTTACAGAGAGGCAGAAAAGTGATGAAAAATAAGATTAAAAAGTCAACAATGACAATAATCATGAAGTTTTTACTAGGGATGCACGATATTTATCGGACCGATATAATATTTATATAATAATTGGGGGAAAATTGCGTCACTTTTATTGACCCGATATGTACATTTTATCCGATAAAAAGGTCCGATAAATTAATGAAATTAGGGAAATAGTTTGTAGGCCGCATAGCCCCAAAACAGGCCATGTCGCACTGGTTACGTCGTCCATCACACCTTACTAGAAGGACCCAAGCCTGCCCTCGTCTCTCTGCCAGACCAAAAGTGAACATGGCTTCATTGATGTGGTTGTTTTTCTCAGTGGCAGAAGATAACAACAGCATTGCTGTCTGCACAATCTGTTCGGCGAGAATTTTGAGAGGAGGAAAGAGGACTTCAAGTTTTGACACAACAGATCTTATAGCTCACCTGAAAAGTCGCCATCGCGGTGAAGCTGTATTGAAAAAAGACGAAGCAGCCATGGTAGCAGCTAGCGGTGCTAAGGCTAAAACAACAACACGGAGCGTGGATGTCCCCATTCAACAGGTGTTTGAAAACTGTAAAAACTTTTTAAGAGACAGTGAAAAGGCTAAAGCCATTAACGACAAAGTGATGGAGTTCATAGTGCTCGACGACCAGCCCTTTTCTGTCAATGAGAGCCCGGGTTTTCACAAGGTAATAGCACATTTGGAGCCATGTTACACCCTCCCAAGCTGTGGCTTCTTCTTGGATGTGTCCATCTCTGCCTTCATAGGTATAATTGCCACACACATCCATAAGTTGAAAACATGACACATAACAAGAACAGACTACACGTAAGTTTCACCACAGACATATGGACATTTGACGTTAGTCCGGTCAGCAAGCTTAGCTTAATGGCTCAGTGGTTGGATCAAGATTTCAACATGCAAAAAGATTATATTAAATATAAAAATATGAACCTGTTGGTTATCGGTATCAGTTGATATTTTTCATGTCGTGCATCACTAGTTTTTACAAATATCCAGCAAAATAAATGAATGCTCAGCAAAGGCCTGCGTACTTCATTGTATTTCACTGTAATAGTAATAACAGTAAAGATGATAATTATAATGATAGATAGGATGTCAAGATAGATTTGGAACTAATGCACATTAAAATAGCCAAAGTAAAAGAAACAATAAAATCAAGATCCATCCATCCTCTACCGTTTGTCTGGGCTCGGGTCACTGAGGCAGCAGGCCAAGCAGCTCATCCCAGACTTCCCTCTCCCCTAACCAGTTCCAGTTCCTCCTGGGGGACTCTGAGGCGTTCCCAGGCCAGATGGGATACATAATCCCTCCAGAAGGTTCAGGGTCTGCCCGGGGGTCTCCTCCCAGTTGAGCGAGTCCAAGAATGCGATCAGGAGGCATCTTACTCAGATCCCTGAACCACCTTAACTGACTCCTTTAAGGATGTCTGAGCTCCTCACCGTCTCTCTAAGGCTGATATTTTCCAAAAATTCACCATTTCAGATTAGACCTCTGTTTTCTCTGTTAATGTTAAATTTGCTAGATTTATAAAATGATGCTTAATCTGTCATTTTGTAGGCCTCACAATGTACAGCAGGGGTCATCAACCACATTTGTACAAGGGACATTTTTTTCTTGGCACATGTTCTGGAGGCTGGATATGAGCAAAGCTTCAATCTTTAATCAGACTTCAGCGTCTGTTCTATTTTTCCATCTGACCCTCTGTTTGTCCCTTTGGCCTGGTTTGAGTTTTCTCTCACGTCCCACGACTGCCCCTCAAATTACCCACACTGACCTGAAACTCTAGAGCAGAGGGCAGATGCCCATTTTGCTTGGTCTCTTGAACCCCAGTGCAGCCCTGGTGGCCATCTCGAACACCTCCTTCACGCCGTCATTGAACTTGGCGGAGCACTCCAGGTAACCGTACGCATTGATCCGACGTGCCATCTCCTTCCCCTCTTCTGAACTCACCGGCTCCTGTAATTTATAAAACAAAACAAAAGGAAGAAGAAGAAGAGCAACGACAGTTAAAAAAGAAGCAGTGACAAAATAGTTACAGAGATGATTAACCATGAAAATGTGATTTATCTGCTGTTTTACAAAAAATCATAAATAAGACATGTTTGACACAGAACATTTTTAATGGTTTCATCATTTCCACAAATGTGTGACTTTTAAATCTGTATGATTCCAGAGCAAAGCTGTAAGATTTTCCAAACTATGGATGCACATCGGCAGCAATTTAACATCCTTATTGACTGATATTTGTACCTTTTACTGACATCAGCGAATGAGCATGGGATGAATCAGATGTTTATTTTTTCCGTCATACCAGTTTGATGGCATCATGTGAAACACTTCACTGCTGATTAATAAAATAATTCTTTATTTGGCAGAAGAAATTGGTCTGTGGGACAAACTCTAATCTGTTTTAATGACTAAAAATGGAAGATTTGTCATTTTAAAGCTTGATGTGTGCCCAAATTTCTAAAATCAGTGCATCACCAGCCCAAGCCACATGTTTCTGAACAATGAAACTGATTAGTCACAGGTCATTTGATATATCTTTTCATTTTTTAGTATGCAACCACAGCAAAAGTTCTGTTATGATGGCAGCAATTTTACACATAATTACCTCCGCCAAGGAGGTTATGTTTTTGGGAGGGTTTGTTTGTCTGTTAGTTAGTTAGTTAGCAACATTACTCAAAAAGTTATGGACGGATATTGATGAAATTTTCAGGGAATGTCCCGATTGGGATAAGGAACGAATGATTAGATTTTGGAAGCGATCCGGATCTCCGTCTGGATACAGGAATTTTTTAAAGGATTCTTTAAAATTGGGAGATAGGGCCATTTTCGACATTTCTGCATATAACTCCACAAATAATGGTCAGGGCACTTGGGAAAAAATACAGGACAAGATTCTAACATGCTCTACAGTATACCAAAGACTGATCCGGATAAAGGAATAATTCCGGATACTATGATCCAGAATATGAAAAAATAGGGGACCTTTGGAATTTTGATCATAGGAAGAGAAAAATGAAGCTATAAACACACAACAAACACCATTAAATAGCCAAGGCATTGTGGAATTTGGAAGGTGCCAACGGATCTGAGCTATCTTCAAAAGCTAGGGAGTTAGATCCAGAAGAAAATCGCCATTACGGAAAATGCAATTTTCGTGAATAACTGCTGAACTAATGTTGATATCATGATGGTTTCAGGTGCCAACGGTATGTTTTCATGGTCAAGGAATCTAAAAATGTAGTCAAAATAAATGTGGGACTAATATTTATGGTGCAAATGACAAATAGGGGGAACTGTGGCGCTTGGCGGTGGTCTGCACTCTCCAAGTCCTTTCTAGTTGCTGATGTTTCCTTTTAAAGATCTGCTGCAGTTTGATATGATGTTCTGAGCCTTTATGCATGAGTTAAATCATTACATCACCAAATAAACATTCTTAAAACAGGGACTTGAACCATTTATCTCCATCATGCATTGAATGAAGTTTTTCTAAACAAGTTTTGAGAAGTAAATATAGCTCTCATTTTTTATTCAGAGAGCCCATATTTTTTTTTTTTACATGTTACCTTCCCTTTCGTGACTTTAGATGCCTCTGCAAACAAGACAAAAAGCCTGCAGCATCAGGACCTCTCACACACCCTCATTTTACAGCGACAGCAGCAGCCTTTAACATCTCCTTACCCTGACCCTGACCCATCAGACCTGCCAGTGTGACATCTCAAAACTGTTCTGTTGCCAGTTTTGGCCCATTGGCTCAGGGAGACAAGCCCAGTGCAAAGCAAGTGTAGCAGGATGAGATTGCTGCAACCCTCATCCGCAGTTGACTCCCAGGGTGTGTGTCAGCCAATGACCGCCTGGGGGTGCCCTATAAAAGGAGGTAGGGGAACCTCTGGTAACCCTCTTGCTTGGCGATTCTCAGCTCCATTCACTTCCGGTTTCACCCGGCACCTGCCGCCGCTCACACCCAGATGCCCTGTGTGTTACACCCTTTGGGATGCCTCCTGTTGCTGCGATCGGCACGTAATGTCACCTCGGGGTGGATAAGCGGTGATCTGCCTGCGCCCGTGGGCTACAGGTCTGTGTTTTGTGGGAGTGGGGCTCCTTTGTGCATGCGCCCCCGGCTTGGCCTGGATAAGCCGCGGGCTGTTCAACGCCCTGCATGCATATGACCTGACGCCTCAGCGCCTATCAGCCCGGCAGGCCATGAACTTTTACTGACTATGGGGTCTGGGGAATTATTGATGATTTGAGTTATTGTTTCTACTTTTGCTGTGTTTATTAATTGTTATGGGTCAATTGTTGTGATCAATTTTGTTGGGGTTTATTAGTGACTAATTTCATCTCCCTTATGATAAGTTTCTTTGGGGTTGATTTGTGATTTCTTTCCTGTTTGGGCTTAATTAATTGATTATTTATTTTCTTTAGGGGGTTTAGTGGTTTAGGTTTTGATATTTGGGTATATTTGTTCATCTATTTAGATTGAAATATTTTAAAGTGATTTTTTGTTTTTGTTCCTTCTTTTTGGGTGGTTTGGGATATAATTAGATTTTCGTTATTTTGCTTTAATTATTGGTTAGGGGGATTTGTTACTCCCTTTAATTGATAGTAATTTGATTAGGTTGGGTGTAGTTGGATATTCCTTTTTTTTTTTAAACCATTTGAGTTTGTATTGTTGTGCTCAATTTCCCCTTCTAATTTCGTTTTCTTGTCCTTTCAGAGCCGGGAGCCACGGGTGAAGAAGTTGGTGTTTAGGGTGGTGGTGTCCCCCTCCTTGGTGTGCTGTGTTCCTGGTTTGGGCTCCCCCTTCCACGTCCGTGCGAGTGAGTGTGTGTCTGCCACGAGCGTCTGGGGTGATTTTTGTTAATTTTTGGTTCCGTTGGGATACCCCTCTCCCCCTCATCAGCCCCTCTTCACCCCTGGTACGCCCCGGCCTCTGATTGGTCCCCTTACTTTTCCCCAATTCCCTTTTTTCTTTAACTGGGTTTTAATAAAGTTTACCTTTTGTTGTTTAATAAAGATTATCTTTTTGTTTTTACTGGAACCACGTCTCCGGCTTGTTCAATAACGGACCTGTGTCCTTCTGGTGAAAGGTGTGATTCTTTGGGTGCAATTCCCAAGGTGGCGTTGTCAGGCATCTACCTTTACGGCTAAAATTATTTGAAGGGGATTGCAGTCCAAGACCTCAGCTCAGTGTACCACACATACCCTTCCCCTCCTCCAGACTGCGTGCCACACAAGGACCAAAGAGTGAATGTTGCTAGCTGCAGTAAAGTGGTGTTGACATGAGAACCGCTGCCTGTCAAGTTAGCCCTGTGAAGTTCACTCCTTAGAGGTGGAGACACATGGACGGTATATGTTTGACTGATCTCAGTGTGACAGACAGGATGGTCATCAAATCATAATAATCACACATTTACAGCACAGTTAGCTCCTGAAACATCTGAAGTCATCCAGACCAGCTCCAGAGACCCAAAGCCTCACTGACCTGCTTCATCTTGGCCAGCTCTCGGCGTGTGTCCTCATCGTTTCGCAGGTCTTTCTTGTTTCCTACGAGGATTATGGGCACGTTGGGGCAGAAGTGATTCACCTCAGGAGCGAGCCTCTCTTGGATGCTCTCTGCAGCAGAGACAGGAAATACATCTTCGAAATGGATTAATGTAAAAATGACATTCATCAAAAATAAAAACAAGACAGAAGTCTCACCCAAACTGTCGGGGCTGCCGATGGAGAAACACATGAGGATGACGTCTGTGTCAGGATAGGAGAGCGGCCTCAGCCTGTCGAAGTCCTCCTGACCTGCTGTGTCCCAGAGAGTCAGCTCCACCTACAACAACAACAACAACACAGGTAACTCTTAAAGACAGGGCACAGTGTGGGCTTTGAGGATGATTTATGGATGAGGGAGAGTATTGTGACGACTAAATCAGACCAACAAAATACAGCGAGGAAGAATCCTTCCTGAGCTTCTTGTGGAGAAACTGTAGCAGGTCAATCAGGAGACATTAACATTTATATATTAGACCAAGGAGTGAAAAAAGTACACAAATATTACACTGAAATAAAGGAACAGTTAGTCTGATAAACACTGTCCTCAAATACAAGTGACAGTAATGCTCTATAAATCTATGAGTAAAAGAAAAGCACCTTATTTACATAAAATATACTCACAGTACTGAGTATTCTGAGCACAATTTACACATAACATCCAGAGTTTGATCAGTCAAACAGATATTTTTGTTAAAGTCATTAAAAGTTGGGGTGTGTTAGAATCTGGCGATATGATGTGTATCAGTCCTACTGGGAACTGATAAGACTTTATTGATACAGATCAATTAAGGATTCTGCTTATGGATCCGACTTCCTTATTGATTCCTGCAGATTCTCTTTGTGGTGAAAATCAGCTTACTTTAGGATTTCAGAGGCAACAGTTTCAAACACATGACACTCCTGATAGTCAACGCTGTGCTGCCTGAGTAAATGCTTCTGGAAGTTACTGGTATCTCCACTTACTGAGAGTCTGTGCAGTAAGAGTCTTTTTACCAACAATAAATCCACAGTTTTAACCATTTCTGCCCGCTGTGCCAGGATTTTTGAATTCTTTATTGTAGTGATAATTTTCTGGATATTATTGAATATTAATTAAAGAAATTAATACTTATTTAATATCTCATTTGCTCTCGTGAATAAAGGGGCACCATCCCTTTTTTTTAACATTTAATTCATTAATTGATTTATTTATTATTTCAATTAAATCAGATAAATCAATTAAATCAAACTTTTTCAATTTCGTCAGTCTCAAGTCTCAAGACAGAGCTCTCATACAGTGATGTCAATCCTCCAAATAGAATACCAACAGACAGAACTTTAAATTTAAGGGTGATTTATTAAAAAGGATAGGATGGATATAAAAGACAAAATAAAATAAAATAAAACACTTAAGAAGGAATGAATGTCAGAGTCATACTAATCAATGCTGTGAATAAGGACAGAAGTTATGAACCCTCAAGAAACATTTGAGTATATTGAGTGGTTATGGAGGACTAATTTAATGAATTAAACTACCTTAGAAAGGTCAAATCAGGGGTAGTTAATTAATGGGGAATTAAACCAAGACACTCAAGCCCGTCTGGAGGAGTTCAGAACCGCAGTCTTACTATGACATTGCTTTTGGGATTCTCAAACTGGTCCGGGAGCTACTGGAGAGTCTGAAGGACTGTTCTGGTTCGGAGTCGTCCCGAAGGGAGGCTGAGAAGTCCACATTCAACTCAGCACAATGGATCCAGGGAGATGGTGTCCCAACGTGAGCTGGTCCCGTAGCTCTGACGGTAGAGAGGTGCCGTCTTAGACTGCAGGTTCTGTTAAAGGTGAAGCTGGAGCTGGAGCTTTGAGCTCTCCATTAGATTCGTCATTAATTCCAAGAATTAATTTGTTGGCCCGACAAACAGTGTTCCAAAATTAATAACAAAAGTCCATTTACTGTGGAACAAATCTTTAGAGTCTTACAGCTTACTGGCGGGCGTGTTACGTTACAAAACTTAGACAAAAGATATCGGAGAGCCGTGTTGACAAAAGAAAAACAGCTGACCGTAGAAGACGTAAAACGAAGTGTAGGGATGAAAAGTCAAAGAAGAAGAGAGAGAGAGGAATGTGTCTCTCTAGTTTTGACTTCTAAGGAGGGTCTCAGGAGGAGGGCCTTAGATGAGTAACAAAGACTTTATCAACTTACATTTGGCCAATATAAACACTCCAATTGATTAGAAAATCCAAAGGGGAACATTTTGATATCCAACATGATCATATTTAAACAATAAGAAACAGAGATAACCAGCACATGTCTGGACGGATGTTCTCTCCTCAGTTTTCCACAGAGGGGCGCTCTTGGTCCATGATAGGAGGCTTTAAGAAGATAAATGCATTATATTCAGAAGTTTGGCATTTGTAAGGCCAGAAACACAGAAGTCACATCATCAGAATGGATTTTTCATGACAGAATCAAATATGACATTGTTTGATGAGTCCATTGTAGACTTGTAGTTCTCGAGACCGGTCTTGGTCTCGAGACCGGACTTGAGACCACTTTTTTGTGGTCTTGGTCTTGTCACGGCCTCAACAGTCTTTGGTCTTGGTCTTGTCTCGGTCTCGGGTCTCTCGGTCTCGCAATGTCTCGGACTGGCCGAGCGGTCTCGAAGGGATTTGTAACCTATAATATCCAGGCAGGCACAGTGTTTCGTGACTTATTATGCGTTCTTACATGTGCGGTATGTGCTTTCAATTTAGGAAAAACAAGGTAACCACAACTGTGTGACCACCCCCGATTGTACACTGTGTTGAGCCCGTAATCGCCGGCCTGAGGCTGTATTTGAAAAACCGCTCAGTCCGACTGTCACATTCTCCGCTGTCTGATTCAGCCACGGTCCGCTCTGTGGAGTACAGGCCTGATATTTTCCATTTAAAGCGTGCCTGTTACCGTTGTTGTCTGTCAGTTATGTCATTTTGCAGTACAGCTGATGTTCATGTGAACATTTGATCTAAATGCCTCCTGAACCGCTCAGCGTCTCTGGGCGTGCACTCTTCCGTGTGCCGGTGAGCGTAAAGACGCAGACAGACGATCATCGCAGGAACAGTGAGGGATCATCAGTCACTGTGTGTGATTTTATAATTCTAAAGGTGTCTTGATAGCTCATGTGCACGGTTCAAGTGAACACAAAGACTTAAAAATGACGAGTCAGCCTTTTGATGAATCAAAACTCAACATTCTTCATCAGTCCAGCTCTGAGCCACTGTTTTCACTCACTCACTGTTTTCTAAATGATAAATTCATCCTGAAGTTTCCTGCATCATGTATTGTCTACGATATAAGAACAATCTTTGAAGGATCAAGCTCCAAATACAATCTACTAGTACAGTGGTTCTCAACCAGTGGGTGGAGGCCCATAAGGGGTCTCAGAGCTGATTTCAGTGGACAGTGTTCACTCATTCATTACCATTCATTAGACTTTTTTTGAGGTGCAGGGTGGTGTTGGAGGCTTGTTTTTTTTTTGTTAGATGACTTTGGGACTAGTTAATAGTCATGTCAGTCCTTAACAGCACTCAAGAGTCAATCCTCAAATAGTGTAGAAATAGCGGTCATGCAGTTGCCACCCATATTTGATCTCAGGCAATTGATGAAAACATTTATAATGAGTTTACACACACGAAATGCACTGTCTCTGTATTATTGTGCCTTTAGTTGAATACAATCTCATATTTATACTAAGCAACTGAACCCAGTATGGTGCCTATGTTCTGCAACTCATGCAAGATGGCAAAAAAACTACTTTTTTTTTGTCTCGGTCTTGGTCTTGAGCTGAACTAGTCTTGGTCTTGACTTGGTCTGTCTTGGTCTTGGTCTTGTCTTGGTCTTGATATTCTCTGGTCTTGGTAGTGTCTTGGTCTCGGTTTAGGCGGTCTTGACTACAAGTCTAGTCCATTGTTTCGTTAAAAGAGTTTATGGGTTTGTGGTTTTCTGTTGGCTGATTTTCTGTTTTCTGCATTGGGGCAGAGATGAGGAGTCCGACTAACCAGGGAGGTCAAAAGTCATCTTAGGTGCAACAGAAGAATCTTCTGGGTGTAGAAAAGGATTAAGTCTCTGTAGTCTGTTCGAACACTTTATCAGGTCTCAGCCAATCATTGTTTAGGGAGGAAGTCCAGAGTAATAAATACATCTCTAGAGTCAACACAGGTGTCTGTTCGTTGTAGGTGGTGGGAAAGGAGAGGGACTTTATGTCTCCACATGTCTCTAGTGAGTTACACTGAGGCCTTAGGCGAGAGGAAAGGGGGAGGTGGAGGCATTCTTGTCCTTTTGAGGAGTTGATCTTGCTATATTATAATGACTGCCTGAGATGAGAGCGTGACATGCAGAACAAAGTGGAAGGAAATGAAAAGCAAAAACACTAATGATATTATTGTTTTGATGGAATTGTTATCAATTCCCATCCCTAAGTATCACAATATCAGGGTGACTATACAAAGTATAAAGATATATCCCAATACTGTAGACATTTCAATACATCCCTAATCCTAACCCTAAACCCCCTGCAGCAAGAGGATAAAACCCTTCGTGAATGCTGGAGAGGAGCCACAAGCACAGCAAACACCATATTTTCTGTGCCTATATTTAAAGTTAACCAGTTAAGATATCAGAGGAAATATGTTTTGTGCACTCAGTCATAGTTTTATTAGGAACAGTGTATTTGATCAAATGGTAATTAAATGCCAAATGCTGTAAATGAATATAGATCAACACTAACTTCATCGTAAATGTGTTTTGACGCTTAAATGTTGCTCAAGCCCTGTCGATTACAAATTGTAGAGATGGAAATTGAAAACCAATACCAGCTGAGAATCAAAAAAGGAGTCGCTGAAGAATCGGATCAATAAGCAGAATCTTAAATAGCACTTGTATCTGAAAAACTTCATCAGTTCTCTTTCCTAACAAAATATAACCCACATTGAGGAACATCATCTCTCTGATATGTCATTACTCCTTCACTCTGTGTCGAGGAACTTCTATAAATATGAAGATTATATTAATCTGACCTGTGTGCCGTCCACTTCAATGTCTGCCACAAAGTTTTCAGCTACCGAGGGCACATAAACTTCAGGGAACTGATCTTTGCTGAATGTGATGAGGAATACGGTTTTTCCGCTCACGTGATCACCAGCAATCACCAGTTTCCTTCTGAGCGCAGCCATCTAAAGAAGTAAAAGAATATTAAATTACACAGATTTACACTGATTCTCACTCCAGTGCATGACTGATGTCCATCTCTTTGTGACCACAGTGGACACGTCTTCTGTTGGAGAACAGAGCGCCACGCCATGAAACTCAGATCATCTCAAACTGGTTTCTCCAACAAGACGATGACTTCACTGTACTCCAGAGGCCTCCACAGTCACCAGATCTCAGTCAAATAGAGCAGTGACTCCTGAGCCCTCCTTTGTTTTTAAATGTGAAATACTGATGTGCAACAGAAACATTTTAAAATGTTTTCATTAATAAATTACAGACAAAATAGGCTTGAACCAAAATTCCTATCTCAGCTGTCATTGGGTGAGAGGCAGGGCACACCTTAAACCAGCCACCAGCCAATCACAGGGCCACATAAAGAGACGGACAACCATTCAGGCTCACACTCATACCGAAGAGCACCTGAGAGTCATCAGTGAACCTAATAAGCATAGTGTTATATATATATATACATATATATATATATATATATATATATATATATATATACACACACACATATACATGTATATATATTTATATACACACACACATGTATATATATATATGTATACATATGTATACATATACATACGTATATCATTGTCCTTTTATGTAACACATAATCACACTTATATTTACATTTAAATACCCAAAGAAAATCCCTCCAGCCTCTCATATGTTGGACACAAACAGCTTTAAGTTCACACAGACCTCAGTGAATACAGAAGTGCTTCAGTCCTGTCGACACTGCATTATAACTTCACTTCCTCTAAAACTGTTCACCGTCTAACGTTAGGATACACTGAGCCTGCGTGCTCTTCTTACTGTGAATTAAAATCTATCATAACAGATAAACTAACCTGACCCTGTATTATTTCTTAATCAGTCTTACTAATTGTATTCGTATCGGTCTATGTTAACTTAATTTCGAAAACCTCTAAGCTGACATCTCTAGTGCAAACCACCACATAAGTAGGTCAACAAAACAAAGCCTCTGTCTATGAGCAGAAGAAAATACCATGATAGAAGATAACCTAACATAATCCAGTAAAAAAAACGAGTCACAACAAGCACATGGGACTGTTTAGAGTTGCTGAAGAGTTTATCTGATGACTGTAGGCAGAGGCAGGCTAACACTACCCACTGACTCCCTGTGATCAGCTAAGCTAACTAGCGGTGGGTGAGCTTTGCCCGTCTCTTTCTTGTTACTGCAGCACAGATGAAAGAATGGTGCCTATCTGCCTGTCACGGACTGGGGGTGAGGCAAGACAGGAAAACAGAAACGTTGGCCTATTACTTTAACATTTAATTTATCGTTTTCATTATTTATCAAACATGATCACACTTATATATTTAGACTTAAAATACCCAAAGAAAATCCCTCCAGCCTCTCATGAACAAACAGCTTTAAGTTCGCTCAGATTTCAGTGATAACAGAAGTGCTTCAGTCCTGCTGACGTTGCATTATAACTTCACTTCCTCTAAAACAGTCTACCGTCTAACGTTAGGAGATCCCGGGCCTGTGTGCTCTCCTTAATGTGAATTAATATCTGTAACAACAGATAATCTAACCTGACCCTGTATTATTTCTTTGTCAGTCTAACTTATTGTATTCTTATTAGTCTATGTTAACTAAATTTCAAAAACCTCTAAGCTGACATCTCTAGTGCAAACCACCGCATAAGTAGGTTAAAAGGTTCACTTAATTACTTTAATTCCTGTATACGTTGCATTTTAGCTTCACTTCCTCTCAAACAGTTTACTGTGATACTGAGCTTGTGTGCTCTCCTTAATGTGAGTTAATGTTTTTTTTCTCTTTTTATTTTGAACATGAAGAAAAAATTTAACATATAACAAAATAAAAACAACAACCAAAGCGCAAAATAAATTTGTCATTTGCATGTTCAAAAAGGAGTAGAAGAAAGTGGAAACTTATCTGGTCCCACCCCTTCACCTTACACTAGTAGTCAGTTATTAGCCCACTTCCAAATAATAATGATAATAATAAAAATAATCACACATAAACAAAATAAACTAAATAGTAATAATTTAAGAACAAAATAGTAATCAGAGAAAAATAAATAAAAGGAACAAGGGAAACTTCTTCCGCCTTCAGTGACCTTTACAGTCTCATCCCTGTATCTTTAAAAATCATGTTTTTATACTTTTCCTAAACTGCTCAATGTTTGGACATTGTTTTATTTCCCCACTCAGACAGTTTTAACATTTGACACCATGCAGACACACAAAAGCTTTTCCTGTAGTAACAGATAAACTAACCTGACCCTTTATTTCTTTGTCAGAAGTAAAAGAGTTCACCTGTCGGCAGCAGTTCACAGTTCAGAGGTCCTCGCCTTTCATGAGATTTTCCTCTTGGACCTCACAGTCAAAGCCACAGATTTGACACGCCCACCACTCATACTATCAACCAATAGGAGGGGTCGAAATTATGAGTGAAGGTTAGCCAATCAGCGTTACGTCTGTATATCCACACATCGCCCAGTTTCTGTTTCACTTTCTAAAGCTGTTCACTTTAACTGCTGACTGCAGGGAGGTGAATAAAAAGTTCATTACAGTGGAATTTCTCTGTTACGAGTTAAATGTTATTAATGTAAAAAGGGTAAAAATTACATCACTGATCAGCTTAAAAATATATATCTGAAATACAATTACGGATTCCACCTTCTCCAAACAGTCATCGCTGATTTTTGAGCTTCCTTGATTAAAGTTTTCCGTTATTCAATTATTAAATAATTATTCTGATATTTTACAGTATATAAATGAATTTTTTATTGTATAACAAATTAAACATAGCAATATTTTTTCCTGACACAATACATATGACACTTTCTTCAGAGGCATTTTCAGATGAATGTTCTTTGCTTCTGTTCTCTCTTCTCCATAAACTTCATTAAGAGACTTTTCTAGCCTGCAACACAAGCAGCTCTTTTTATTTAATTTCCATCTCAAGTTAACTTTCAGTCTGACAGAAGGATAAGAGAGGGGCCCAGGCTAGTGTTGTACATGAATTAAAATCCTTCAGACTCAAAATAAAATGACATCTTAAAATAAAGTTTGTATGGTCCTAAATTTTAAAACCAAACTTGAGGTTTTTTAGACTTTAAGGGCCTGCAGGAGCCTTTAAGCCAGAACCATTCGACAAACTGCACTTAGACTCGTTTTATTTTACAACAGTTTATTAAAGACAAGTTTAGAAGCAGGAAGAGAAGAGAAAGAACAAATAGCATAAAGTTAAAACCTAAAGCTCTACACAGGACAGATAAAACCAGAGCTTCAGTCAATTCAAATATTCGTATATTTACACATTTACAGTCAGGAGTCTGACTGAGAGACAGAGTGGTAACAATTCAGGTTTCTGCCTTTAAAAAAAAAAAAGAATAAAAATATTTAAAGAAGTAAATACAAAAGCTTTTCAAGAGGAGGATCACAAACGGAAACGGTCGGAGAAGTTTGGAGAGTGTGGGACTGTCAGAGGAACTTCACTTTTCTTCAGGGCGACGGGTTTGTAGTGTCTGATGGGCTGAGCCTTATGGATCTGCAGGAGGAGGTCCAGAGAAATCAAAAGTCAGGATGAAGCTGCACACAAAAAGGTACCAAGACTTCCGCTGGATGGGTGCTGGAGTGGTAAGCAACCAGGCACGACCCATGTCTATGCTTCTTGTGTGAGGCTGATGTCAGAAGTGAGCAGCGACCCTTCTGTTAGGTCAGAACTGGCAAGAAAACTGACCTTACATGGCTGCTGCAGGGGCCAATATGTCCATGGAGTTAGTAAAAATGTGCAGAAGCATCTGGTGATTGTACGCTGTACTGGACACATTTACAGATCTATACTTTTTACAGAGAAGCCTCTTTATTTTAGCACCACTTCAGAACAAACTGATAGGTTGAGTTGTGGCTCACCTAAAAGCTCTCCCACTTAGTTCAGTGTTTTATTTTATATCTTTATATAAGGACTGACTGCCAAATACAGAGACAAGGGAAAAATTTAAGCCCTTTAATATAAAAAAAAAAGGTGTGGATCTGTGTTCGGATCACCACCAAAATCTGATAATTTCTTTCTTCCCTGAAAATTTCTCCAGTATCTGCAGAATTATTCTAACCATAAACTTCATTACTCTGATCTCTGACGCCCCCACAGCAACCACTAATTTATTTACTATAGAAAAAATTTCATACAGCCACACTTCAAACATGCCAAACATACAAGGCTGTCAAAATTTGACGCTGCATATTTTGAAGGTCACAATCTCTTGATGTTTAATCTGTTTCTGAAGTGGGTGTTGCAAGAACAAAGAAAACATTATATGCTTCAGAGTGGTATATTTAAATCATCATTCTGCAAAGTAAAATGTACATTTAAATAGGTAAAAGTAAAAAACGAATCCAGTCATTTAGTGTCTGTTATATCCAGAAAACTTAAAGTTGAGATGAATAATTATGAAGACCCTTTCTTTAAAACCACAGGATTTGGCAGTCTTATTTTGCAGGGTTGAAGCTGTTAGGTTAAGGAAACCCCAACTGAAATATTTAACGGGATGAAAAAAATTATAAACGTTCCAAAAAGAAAATCCAAATTTATTTTAATCTACAGGAGCAGCAAATTCAAAGAGATGAAAATGAAAGAATATAAAAAACAAGTCTGAAAACAATCCATTAATGATCTTTTTGCAATTTTAGCATCTTAAATTAAATAAAAATGTTACATGATCATCTTCTTATAAAACAGAGAGGAAGCAGTGACGACACCGTCTGCATTCATTTAACATATTTTCAAGTTTCAGCAGCAAAACACTGCCAGTGTAATAATGAAGCACAGGAGTTGATTTTAGTTGTTTCTAAGATTAAAGAGAAGAAATCTGCCCAAACCTCAGGTGCTTACTGTTTGCATTTTGTCATGGTAATATCTTTTTTTTACAGATTCTTATAAAAATGTAAACTCACCTGTTCCTGTCGCAGCCTGGCTATCTCCTCCTTCTCCCTCTGCTCCTCCTCCCGTCTCTGCTCCTCCTCCATCAGCGCCCTCAGAGCCTCCTTCTCGCTGGCCAAGCGCTCGTACTCCTGCCGCTCCCGGGCCCTCCGCTCCGTCGACAGCTCGAAGGCTTCGGTCACTGTGGAAGAGCACATGCCTTCTAAGGAGGGACGCAACCGAGTGTGACGAAGGCAACGGGAACACAGTGAGTGACGCAGAGCTGCAGCCTCAGAGCTTCACGCTGCACTACCACCATCCAATACTTACACCTGTAAACAGTGGCTACGTTTATATGCAGTCATTATTCGGGTTAAGATCAATATTCTGTTTTCTGAAACATTCAGAATCACCCAGTTTACATGCCTGAGCTAACCGGGTTATTCCTCTATGCATGAAATCTTGATCAAAACAGCGACGCACAGAGAACGTCATGACATAATGTGCGTCATTTCCACCTCTTCTTCCTGTATCCAATAGCAACAGCAACAGCACGGCGGATAATAAACGGCCTGGAGCAGGTAGCAATCTGCTTCGTTTACGCTTTGGTGCTGGTACTGACCCATCACCAGTACTTGACACTATTCTATAGTCAATTTCTTTATTAACGGAAGACGAGAACGTGAAGAACTAGGAAATGGAGCCAGAGCTGTGCCATGTTACAACAACTACTTCCTGTACACAAAAGACCAAGATTCATTGTGAAAGAACATGCGCAGAACACAAATTAATGTTCCTTTCGATGGGGATATCCCGATTGGCGTATACATGACCAAATATTGGGGTTAGAAAAGGGGTAACCCAGGGGTGATTTTTGGGTTTTAAAAACCGGAAAATGAGCATATTCAGATTTTTCAAAAGGGTTTGTGGTGTTTACATGGCTGTGCGCAACCGGGTTATTGCTAATATTCCGGTTATGAAAGGGTTTTTGACTGCATGTAAACGTAGTCACTGACGTCAGGACGAGCAGAATTAGAAGACTTATAGATCTTCAAATATACCAACATGAAATCTACAGTATAACTACGATCTGCCCTTAACCATGAAGAATTAAGCTTTAAAGATAATTCAATCATAGCTTCAAATGTGCCCTCAGGGGTCAACCAACATCTGTATTCTAAGGTAAACAAAGTTTGTCCTCCATTAAGAGGTCTGTGTCCAAAGCTGCCATTTTGAGGGCTCGCAGTTCTCATTTTCAAGACAAAACCAAATCATTGAGCATTTTCAGGGTCCTGAATGGAAATGCCTTAAAAATCAGCAGCTTTTTCTCACTGCACCTGCAGATCAATGCAGTTCAACTTCTGGAACAGCACCAGATTAGCCTCCCTCACTGACCAATCACCTTTAAGAAGGGGTGGGGCTTCTGATATCCACATAGTCAACAAGACAACATGCTCTCTGTCCCAAATACATGTACTGAGACAGGGAAAAGGGCTTTTGCACCCTCAGACTGGAATCTGTTGCAGAATGACTAAAACCTCAAGGAGCTGGTGTCCTTAAACGTTTTTAATTTGAAAATGAAAGACGTGGAAGCAGATTCTCTAAGATGCCGATGTTGTAGCTGGGCTGTTGGACAGCTGACCCAAAGATAAGTCTCATAGATGTCTCTGTTTTTAATCTATAATGATGTGCGTTGTAAATTGTCAGTAACTGGGTTTTTTTTGCCTGTCTTGGCCAAGTCTCCCTTGAAAAAGAGGTTTTTAATCTCAATGGGACTACTTAAATAAAGGTTAAATAAAATAAGAATAAAGAATGAGAGGAAGGTGGTTTGTTTCTTCTTTTTGGAGAGAATAACTTTAGTCTGCTGCTGATGCCAAGAGATGACTGATTTACTTTGTTTTTATTCTTCTCCGGTTGTAACTTCCTCAAGTAAAGAGGAATAATTTGCTCACAGATTCTTTAAAACACATCGACAGGTACTACTGAAGGGTGCAGAGGTCGACTATTGTGACCGAGCAACACGACTGTGAAACTGCAAGTGCAAAACTGACTGGACTCAGGCCCTTAATCAGGGTTTTCATTTTGAAAGGACAAAATAAAAAGCAGGATGAAAGAGACAATGACAGAGTTGTGCAGAGTTTGGGGCTGTAGCACCACTGCTTTGTAGACAACCTGGTCTAACTCAGGTCAGGTTAGTTCCAGGGTGCAGCCAAACACGATAAACATTACCTGCTGCAGCGCGGCTCTCCTTTTTGGGCTGGAACGGCTCTTTATGAGTGACCGTGTTGGGCCTCGCTTTAAATACTGCTGCTTCTTCACGTTGTTTCTGCTCCTCCTTCACCTACAAAACACATACATGTAAGTCTGTAATTCCAGATTAAGGCAGCTAAATAATAAAATAACCATTTCTTGAGTTTCCCAGCTCACCATCTGTTCCCAGCGGCTGCTCTTCACAGCTCCTCGCTCGTCCAGGCGCAGTCTGAACGGCTCGGGCTTTGTGGCCTCAAGCTTCCTCTTCTCCGGCAGGCTCACGTGGTCGAAGTCGGGCAGAGGCTGAGCCTTAAACTGTGGGACCTGGAGAAGATCGGGGGATTATTTTGCTATCTTTTACCATTTCTTTTTGTCACAGTTGTTTTGAGTTTCTATATTTTATTTCTTAACTTGCATTATTTTATCTACATTTTTACTTCATTTCCTACGTTTGTTTTTTGTTCACCAACAAGGTAGAAGGAAGCTAAATCATTTTCCAGGACAACTTAAGCTTTACTTTTTTCCGCATTTTCCATGACTGGAAAAATGGTCAATTTTCCAGGTTTTCTTAGGACCTGTGGGAACCCTGGTCATGTATTCATAAATTCATAAGCTGCAGCAGAAAACACAGCAGCAACAACATAATGTCTGTACAGTAAGCTCTAGAAGTCTTTTTCTGTCTTTTTTTATTAGCAGATAAATTCTCCATGACTATAAAATCGACCAACTACTCGTAAAGTTTCCCAGAATGTTTTGGCTTCGTAACTTCACCTCTTCATTTCTCATCTCCTCCAGTTTCTTCTCCTTCAGCGCTCTCCTCTCTCGCTCCCTCTCCTCAAAGGAGAAAGGACACACCTCCACGTGGTGATGCTCTGGGTGCCGGGGCTGGAAGGGGAGGCCGAAGTGGGGCACAGGGTGGGCCTTGATAGGTGACGGCTTCTTTACCTGATGGGGAAAAAAAGATGATAAAAGTGAGCTGAAGAAAGGTGCGGCTTCAACCACAAAGCTCCTATTTTCATTCTCACAGCATCCTTCTCTCATTTCTCCCGCTGCTAAAGGAAATGACTTGAGGCTCTGTTTACAAGCAGGGTACTGGATTAAGTATTTGATAGATGAAGTGTGGACATTAAGCATCTAATACTGCAAGTAGCATACAAAGAGCCAGATGGATTATCTGGCTCTTTGCATGCTGTTAGGTCATGGAGTTTTTTGGAGCATTCTTACTTCTTCAACTTTGGGCTCCAAGGGTATCCTCTTCTTGAGGGCAAAAGCTGGAGACTCTGGGACTGTTGGAGGCAGAACCTTCTTCTCTGGCAACCCCTTCAGAACAGATAGAAGTCTTTCAGCTACAGTCATGTGGAAAATACTTTAAAGGCTTTACGTTTTCAGCTCCAGACTCACCACCACTCCTTCCAGGATCTTCTTGGGCAGAGGCTGGGATTTGAAGGCATGTGGTCTCTCGTCTTCCTCCTGAGGTTTTGTCGCTTGTCTCTCCTGGAGCCTTTTTTCAATCTGCAGCTCAAAGCCTTCTGGTACAGTCGGTTCCTTCACTGTTGGCTTCTTCAGACCCTCAACACCTTCCAGAATTTTCCTGTTCAGCTCCAGAGCCTTGAATTTAAACCTGCGATTGAAGCAACATTAATGATATTTGATGTTCTTACTGAAGTGGCCTCACAGGCACCCACAACTCCAGCTTGCATGACTACAAGAGTATCTTAGTGGCGAAAGTTTGTCCATTCAAATCTTACAACTTTTGCACAAAAATATAGAACAAATGATCTTGATTAAGGAGATTTCTTTTCAGAGGAAAGGGCCCTCATTAGTCTGATATATACTCCTGTGTCAAAGTGATTTGCTAAGTCCTGAACAGCACAAAAGTCTGATGTGCACATCGAAAAAAAGCAGCTACATGATGAAACAACACAAGCCCTGTGATTGGTCCTCTGCGCAACACTGAGCGACTGCAAGTCTCAGGCATGATTTGAATACTACAACCCCACAGTCAAGTCAAGATGATTAATTCACCCTTGTACATGTTTGATGGACAGAGCTCCATCACTGGTCTGAGTGCAAACTGAAGCTTTTCAGTGTCACTGGTCAAAAAGTTCTATGTTACTTTAATGTTTGCAGCCTACAATTTAGATGAAAAAAACTTCCTGTTCCTTCTGTATCCTGGGGACCATCATCACCCAGGAACTCCAGTGGAAGCTGAACATCAGCTCCTTCATCATGAAAACACAGCAGAGTCCATACTTCCCAAAGCAGCGGAAGAAATTCAACCTGCCAAAGACGATGACGGTGCACTTCTACACCGCCATCGAATCCATCCTCACCTCCTCGATTACAGTCTGCACTGACCATGAGGGACTAGAGCTTCAGCCCATCAGTGGCTCTGCAGAGAAGGTGATTGGCTGCAGCCTTTCACCTCTTTATGGCCAGTACACCTTCAGGGCATGCAGGTTAATCACGAATCCAATTTTGAACCCATGGGTGTGTTCAGACAGACAAAAAATTGGTTTGGAACCTGAAAAGCTGGTTCACAGCTGGAACCAAAAATAATGTTGGTTTCAGCGCGTGTCGTATTCTGTGTTGATAAAATGAGCAGGAAGTTGAGAAACTCAAACACACTTTTACATACCAGATGCCCTCTACATACGTATACGTTTCCTCATCATCAACAGTTATTGCACTCTTAAGTGCTGGATGAAAACAAAAACCTTAAATAAAACAAAAAAAGCTTCAAGAATATCATCACACGATCCAGTGGGTTGTTTACTTCCACCTTAGTAACACGACGTATTGCCCTCCCACTTTGTTTTGCTTAAACTGGTATGAACGCGGGCTGGTTTGCTAGAACGCACCAAGGTTCCGATAATCCAGTTCCAGAACCAGAACCATGCAAGTGTGAAAGCCTTCTCTGGGACCCCTCTGGCACACGGCTGCGGAGCATCCCGACTAAAACCTCTCCCCACCTGAACAGTTTCCTCTCCTCTGCTGTCAGTACCTGCACCACTCCACCTATTTTTATGCTTTATTCCTCTTGACATTTCATTGTTATTTTTACTAAATGTTAATTGTCTTTTGCATCAATTTATCAAGTCAAGTCTGACTTGTATCTTGTTGTAATGACCCCTTCACTGGTTAAAAAAAAAAAAAAAAATATTTAATAGGTTAAAAGAAGCCCTCACTTGTTCAGTTTCTCCACCTCTTCAGCCTCCAGCTCGGCACTGCTCTTCACAGTAGGAGGTCGGCTCCTCTGATTGGTCATCAGGTGTGGAGTGTGAGGCTGTGTGAGCTTCAGGTGGTCTCCCTTCACAGGAGATGGGCCTGAAAACATCATACATGCATCTCTTAAAATCCCACCAGCTCAAATAAGAAGCTGAAAAAAGGGTTCAGAACCACACATTAACATCTACTGCTCACCTCGTGCTTGACTCCTGCGGCTGCGCAGATGGTAGCGTTCAGGAGTTCGTTTCTGGAACTGTATGATCTGCTGAGCCATGGGCACGTAGGAGGCCGGCTCCTCCACCTTCCTCTTTGTGCCCATGGACAGGTTGAAGGGTTTGGGCACTGTGGCACCTCTCAGAGCTCTTGCCTTTATGAAAAAAAAAAAGAATTACCGAAAGCATTTTTGGGGGACAAGTACAAATCTTACCAAGTTTAAGAGTTCATGTTTTTCCCCACAGACTAAAAAGGACAAGAGCTGCAGTTTGCACAAAACAAGCAAACTTTAATTATTCCTTATTTTAGTTTAGTCTGAGGGACTTCTCTGCAGAGGCTGCTGCAGACTTGAAGTGATTTTTCTGACACTTACTGGAGACGATGGTTTGCGAAGCTGAGCTGCAAAGTCCACTTCTTTGTGAGCCGTGCTGGGAGCAGCCGTCTTCGATCTCGTGTTTGTGTTGAAGTGGAATTCTTTGGGTACGGTTGCTGAAAGGACCATTTTCTTTGGTGGTGGATCTGAAATAAGAGTCGATCCAGCTTTTAGCTTGATCTTTAACAGCTTGTGTATGAAGGGTAGAAATAAGAAACACCAGAAACATAAACTCACTTCCAGCTAGAGCGGCTTTGTAGCTTGCCTCGTTCTTCTTGCGATGCAGAGCCACTTCTCTCTGCAGGTTCCTGATGCGCTCCAGCTCCTGCTCCTCAGAGCTGGTTGGCCTGTTTGAAGAAATTGAGGAGGAGAAGTTTTAAGTGCCAAGTTAAAAAAGGAGAAAAGACTGCTGTTTTTTGCAGCTGGGCACTCACTCAGTGTTTGCAGGTGCTGGAGCAGCTGTCCTGTTGACCGATGAGGTCCTGGAGCTCGCCGTCCCAGTCCTTCGCTGGGCACTGCTGCTTTTACGGACAGGCCGGATGACAGGACTCCTTAGAAAGAGGAAAAACTGCTGCCTTAAAAACTTGAGGATCAAAAACTTGAAAAGAATGTAGGAATTGAAATGCTGCATCATACTATTGTCCTTTGTTGTTTAGCTGAAAAATATGTAATACACAAGACTGATGGTACTTACTTTTTCTGTTTCTTCAAAGGTGGTGCAGCCTGGGATGTAGATTTGCGTTTTAAAACCCTAAAATGAGCAAAAAATTAATAAACTAGGTTTTTCAGAAACACCCCAAAACTCTTAGTAAACCAACACTGATCCTGCAGGTCTGATTTAATGTTGTATGAAGCTTATTACCATGACAGCTTATTTGTTGAACTATTTCAGTTTAGCAGTCTTTTTATAAGTTTTGGAAGAACCAGACCGAATTAGTATCAACACAGAGCTCTGAATACAATCATACAGCTGTTCTCTGTAGAGTTAAACTTTACTGTAAATGTTAATATGTCTTGCAGAGGTCTGAAGCAGTAAATATTCCAGCCTGCTTTTTCTTGTCTGGAGTAACTGGATTGGATTAATTTGTCTTTTTATCTCTCTAAATCTGGCCACAAATTGAGATTCAATTAAAATCTCAAACTAGATTGTCATTTCCATTGGAGTGTTGTCCCCCACAAACAAAAATCTCCCGCCCCCTCCGAAAAACAAAACAAATGATCATGAATTCACTCTTGAATCTTTTGTAAAAATCTCAAGTCGCTATCTATACATAACATTTTAATTTGTCAAACATATTTTGTTTCAAAATTACTCCAAATATTAAGTGTGGTTATCAGATTATCATTTTGAGGGATTCGAGCCAAACAGATAGACCTGTGGGAAGCCTTCATGGTCTTAATAAATTGCTCAAAAACTCAAGTTCCTTGGACTAGTAGAATTAAATTTGTAATTCACGTGGTTCTGAAGTTCTTTTACTTCACATTCTTAATTGATAATTGTTATTGGTCTTTAAATGTTGATCAGGCAGTCTGAAAAGCCTTTTGAGGATCAGCTTTACAGAGATTTCACATTCACAAAAAACCTTCACTGACATGGCCCATGGATTTCAATTATGCAAACGTATTTTGTAGGGACATACCTGTTGATCTCCCTCTTCTTATACCCAATACATTTCTTCATTATCCTAGTACATTTTTAATGACACGTAGAAGAGCCTTTAAGACCCCAAAAAAGAAAAACATTACTGCTCCACAGTGTATTGAAGCTTTCTGAACTGTTTTTGACTTTAAGCTCTGGCTCCTTTGGCCCCAAGTTCAAAACAGTTTTTGCATGTTTTGCAAATGCCCCATAATCATGATTTACTCCTGCAAAATACTCAGTATGTTGATTTAATTTAATGTTCTTGCTATATTGATGATGTCGTTAAACTTAATTATTTAACATGTAGACATACACGGCCATCAGGAGCCATGATCACACTAGTCGAGCAATGTCATAAGTGGCCACACAGTGGATGTGGTGCCCTGCCCAACAGCCCCCCTGCAGTGCCCTGAACGTGACCCGGCTTCTCTACAGCTGCCAGACTGAATTCAGGACTCCATCTGATCTGGACTTAAAACCTCTCCCTGCATTTCCAACAAACAAAAACCTTACAGAGTGAACAGCCAAAATCAAACGTCTTCATAGTTTTCGTGGCGCACATTTCTTTGAGTTTTTCAACACTTTTACAAATCACAGCCATAAATACTTTGAATCATCGCATGAAGACACCAATTCACAAAAACACTGACATAAAAATAATTTGTTGCTGACATCAAGGAATGATTGAAATGTCCAGGCATGATTTGTAATCTAATACATCTCAGTGAGATAAGACTTCAAAAAACCTGCTGCAACATGATTTAAAAAGTACAAAATAACAATTTTACAAGCCCAATCAAGCCCTGACTGTGCTTTAGACCTTTACGCATGCTGAAATCCAAAAATTTGACGGAGGACAAACTCCAAACTGTACCTGACTGGCTGAGCAGGGGGCTGATTTGGGGCCCTTGTTTTCGGTCTGGCTGCATTTCTAGCAGGAGATGCACCCCCCCAGGACGTGACCAGGTTTGAAGGTGGAGCTGTGGACACAAGATTTGAAGACGGGTGACTGAGGATTATTTCATGAGTTATAAGAAATGCACATACAATAGATTCAGGTCCATCAAAACCTAGTACTTGAGACCAAAAGGCTCCTGGAGCATGCATTTTTATTCTTAATATGTCTTTCTTTAAATCTATAACCACAAAATCCTATAAAGCCTAAAACTTTTGTTGAGACAATCATAACAGTAAACTCTTTCATCACAAAGAATAAAAACACAGGAGCAGTAAACTCACTAGCATCCACATCCGTCTTGACTTGAGGAGTGACGATGGCCCTTGGCAGGTTTTGACCGTCAGCTCTCATAAAGTGTCGGTCGACCCCCGGTGTCTGGAGGTTACAAACTCCGGCCTGTTGCTCTGCAGGTCAGAGATAAGAGGGTTTTTAGGATTTAATCAACAATAATGACATTTCAGCAACAGTTTTCATGCAGGAAAAAGCACAGAACGGACCCTTAAAGTATGCAAGACTGCAACAAAAACATCTTAAAAATAAAATTGTATTTTCAAACATGAGTCCAAACGATGGATGGATACAAGCAACCACAACAAGTATGTTGGTGGAATAAAGACAGACAGACACACCAACCCCACTGAAGCAGCCAGGAGAAACTTACCAAACCACATATCTTCATTGTCAGCATTATCCAGCTCCTTCAGGTCCACAACACTTGTTGGGGCATCAAATTCATACCGATCAGAGGTATCAACAGTGTCATTTTCAGCCATAATTCCAATCTGTGTGTATGACAGCTCGCCTACAAAGTTAAAAACAGATATCTTACAACACACCCAAGAAAAAAACTGCTTGATGTGCTTCTGGATCAAAAAAAAGTCTGGAGGCTACAAGAGGCCCCTGTTCCCACTCAGTGTCTGTTAAGTCTATTTCAAAACAACAAAACCTGCATGACTGATAACTAGGGATGTGCCATATTATCTGAACATCACCAATCAGCATTTAACTGCCAAAAAAAGTACATTATCAGTTTCTGCAAGTACCAAGGTTTTGTCCGTATTTTGGTTATTTGAATGGAATATTGCCAGAATGCACCATCGTGCAATAATTTGACTGGATAAGATCGAACATTTATTCACTCTTCTGGAAGACACCCCAAGGGAAATTAATGTTCCAGTAGCAGCATTATATAGCAGATAAAGATATATATAAAAAAAATATAATAAAAATATGGCTACTGTTCCTTCCCGTTCTCAGTCTTCCTGTTACTCCTCCCCTCCTCAAGTGAGGAGTTGTACGCTCTGATGGCCTGAGGCTCAAAAAAGTTTCTCAGTCTGTTTGTCGTGCACTTGGGAAGGAGCAAGTTGGTTTAATGGTTCCACTTTTAACAGTCAAAGTTGTAATTTATTAAAGATTAAATTTGTTTCTTGGTTCACATCTGTTTAAATACTGTCACCATGAAAGCAAAGTGGAGGCTTCGTGTTGACGATAAAACAAATCAGTAATATGACATGACACTGTGCATCCCTACAAATAGTCCATGGAGAAATTCAGCCAATACAAAACCACGCACAAGAGCAAATCCAATCTTTTTTTTAACATGACAAAGTGGATAGATCTGACAGTTATATTTCAGTTAAACATTCTCAATTTAAGCACAGAGCCCAAACAGAGAGAACATTAGGTCTAGAATTTAACGCGAGGCCTTTTTTGGGACTCTTTAAGGATCTGTACAGTGGGACAGCAGGTAGTGCACGTGCCTCACAGCAAGAAGGTTGGTGGTTTGATCCGCAGGTCGATCAGGCCTTTCTGTGGAGAGTTTGAGTGTTCTCCCTGTGCATGCATGAATTCTCTCTGGGCACTCCAGTTTCCTCCCACAGACCAAAAACAAGCTCTTTAGGTTGATTGGTGACTCCAAGTTGCCCTGAGGTATGAGAGCGAGTGTGAGTTGTTGTCTGACTCTCTATGTGGCCCTGTGATTGGCTCAGGATACACCCCATCCTCTCGCCAAATGTCACCGGGGAAAAGCTCTGCGACCCCGAAAGGGATAAGCAGTATCGATGATGGATGGGAGTTAGCAGCTCCAGTTAAGATAAATTACAAACTACTTTAATCGTCGACTTGATATTGTCCCATTGTTACAAAAATACACCAAGCTGACTGTGATAATTAAACGAATGGTATTTCTTTCGTCTGCTAAATAAAGTGTTGTAATTTCATAACAGAAGGACTTTGGGTGTAACGGTGCACAGGGTGACCGTGCTAACTGATGACTGCAGGGCTGGGGCTCTGATATTCCTGCTACAGCAAACGTTTAGGAGGGCGAGAGGGTCCTTAAAAACAACACTTATCTCCAACCTCATTAAAATTAATCAAGTTAGTAATTAATCATCATAATGACGAAATTAAAATTGCACAGAGGTGTATTTGCTGGGCATGTTCCGCCTATAGAGACCGACAACAACAACGACTGTATGTCACCAGTGAACACGGTCACACGTTCAACCAATAACACCAGCTGAAATAACGCTCAAAAAGGTTAGTGACATATAACATAACATATAACAACGCTTAATAATCGATGAGTGTTTATGTTTTGAAGCTCGGACTCCAAACTGAGCGAAAAACAAGATGAAAAACAACCGAGCCACTAAGCTAATGCTAGCGGCCATGAAGATAAACGCAGAAAATAAATCCTAAAGCTTTTAACGACGTTTGCTGGGGACTTGTTGCTATAGTAATGTAGCTGTGAGTCTAATAAGCTTTAAATATGAGGACATAACACTCGTTAAGGAGCTAAAAAAGAAATATAAAATCAATAGAAAAGCTTACCGTGTACGTCCGACCCTGCAGCGACACAGATGAAACTGAAGTCAGACCGTTACCGTTTAAATTTCCTCCATTTTAAAGCAGCCAATCATGAGCGAGGACTCATCAGCCCGCCGCTCATTGGCTCAAACAAGCCAACTTCCTGTTAACATCTGCTTACGTCACCAGCAAAAAACCGAGAGTCTCTTTTTAAAATATTTTTGTTTTTATTTTTATCTCATTCGTTTATTAACATAGTTCTTCACATTAATGTTATAAACGGATGGACTAGTGGAAAAAATAAATTTCAAAAGTTTAAGCCTTATTTGAAAAATTTGTTCAACCAAAATATAGACATTAATAATTTTCCACTACTCAAATTTAACCAGTGATCCATTAAATGATAGTTTCTCAGTATGATTTAATAAAAATGACATATGTGACCCCCCCCAACAAAACCTTTTGAATACAAAAACAGGGGACAAAATCCATTTAGAGACTAAAACAAACTATAACCATCATTTGATGTCACACTTCTTTTTTTTCTCTAGAATAAAGCTATAATCTCCTCTATTACAATGTATTTGTTTGGTTTTATTTAGGCCTTCTTACCTTCAATGGCTAGGGCCTAAGGGATTTTTTTTCCATTTGTACGTCTGGCTGTGTAGATTCAAAAATCTGACGACATGTATCCTCATACATCAGTGACAAACCCAATATGCATATGGAAATGTGCTGATACCTGAATGGGTGCAATACATCACATTTTTTCCACTAAAAAGTCTGTATTGACTTTTTTAGTGACATTAAGAACCCACAACATTATATGCAATAATCTGATTGTAATTAGTATTTTTTTATGATGCATGGTCCCTGCAACATTTATGAACTTTGTCCATCCAAGTGACAGAAAAAATAATAAATGTAACAGGGAGGGAAAGTCAGATGACTGAATATCTGCTGCCAACTGGCAGCCACAGTCTGCATTAAAATACGAAATAAAATAAAATAAATCTCTATAAATTAATAAAATTATGATTCAGGTCACTGTCTCCTCTTTTCAGTGAAGACAAAAGGCTAAAGGCTGCTATACAAAAACACTGAATAATGAGATATTTCAACTTTTTCCTGATGATTCAGGTTTAATCTTACTGTTTTTGCTTTTTCAAAATATTCTAACTTTCCTCTTGAAGGTGCCTGACCCCAATACTCATCCATATTTCTCAGATAATAATGTAAAATATGATGGCACAGACACAAGATTGGTTTCACTGTTTTATTGGAGTTGTGATTTAAGCACTCTGACAGCTTTACCTAAAAGAAGAACAACTGTGTAAGTATGGAGCCCTTTTAAAAACTCAGCTGACAAACATCAGAGAGCTGTGGAGACGAAATGATTCCAATATGAAATCTCTCATGAAGCAGTAACTCGACAAAAATGATCAGGAGTTTTGGGATTTGTCACATAAAATATACACACAAAAAATAAATAAGAGTCTTTGGAGTGTTTTGGTTCAAGAGAGTCACTGAGGAAATCTTCCAGACTGGGATAAAGAGAAGTGTGAGTATGGAGTAAAAAATGTTCTTAATGTTTCTTAAAAAAAAAAAAATCAACGCTGAACTTTTGATGATTTCCTGAGAGAAGTTCAGCTTGAGGCAAAAAAGGATCACACACACACAGTCCAGACTGAACAAGCGCAGAACACAAATAATCTGTATTAATACGGACAATACATTTTCTAAAAACGAAACTATTTTGCAGAATGAACTAAACCTCTGCATGCATTCCAGCTGTGATTCTCAAGTGGTGGACCACACAGCAAAAACTCAGATCAAGGTGAGTGTGTTTGTCTAATTTCAAGTCAGAAACACCTAAAATACTTTTTCTAACCCAGATTCACTCAACAAGTCCAGATCTTAATACAAGGAATAAAAGGCAAAAATAAGACATTGCATTGCTTGCCATAAGAAAATATCTGCTAATGAAACAAAGTTTTCCTCAGTGAGGGCCTAAAATTCAGATTTAATATCTACTCTGCACAGAAGATTTCATTTTAAGACACCCTTCAAATTAAATTTGTGTCATTGGCAGATAATATACTGATTCCTATCAGCTCAGGCCTTATTTTTAGCTTGTTATCTTTAAATAAGATTTTAATCCAGACATGTCAGGATATTGTGGCTTTGAATAAGTCTGGTGAGGTTTCTTTTGACTTGAAACTGGACAAATACTCTCACAGTGCACGACCCAAGGTGTCAAACAAAGCTATGCATAAGCAGCTTTAATCCTGCTGCAGGAACTGAGGTGAACAAAGTGTAACCTTATTGGCACATATTTATTGATTATTTATTCTAAACATAACTGATTCGACCATTAATTCATTTAAAGGATTAATTCTTATCTTGTTTTTCTCATGGCTTTATTCATGAAGTTATTATACGCTTGATATGTCTCTTTCTTTTTTACCTTGATTTATCTGATTTTATGGTTTTTCATCAGGGTTGTGATGGATGTCTCCATCTCTCTGTCTGCAAAACATATTTTCCCACGTGCACAAAAAAGTATCCTGAACCTGAACCTGATCCTAAACCTGAACGGCCCAAGAGTGAGTAAATCCGTTGTTTTTTTTGTAGGTCACATATTTGCTGCGTGTCCTCCCCTGCTCTCTTCTCCCCTTTTCCAAGTGTCTCCACTGACCTTCTTCTGTCTATAAAGGATGATAAAGCCCAGAAAAATCTTTTAAAAAACACTGCCAGACAGGGCAGCATTTCAGTATTTTAACAATAAATCAGCAAACAGTGTCAAAAAGGATTTGGTGAAGGTTTGAGCTCTTGGAGAACTTTTAGTTTCAAAACAAAATGTTTTGAAATTGCTCCAATTATGAATTTTAAAGTGCCAATGCGTCTTTATAAGAACTGTTACTAACAAACTGCTGACAGGGACTACAAAAACGGCAGAGGACCCTGATGACATCATTTTAGATTTTCTTAAGTAACCTTTAATATGAACACAATAGCCACGGCCATGAGCACCAGCTGGATCAGGTCACTGCATTTGGAGGAAATTCTCTGTCAACAGGTTTCAACAGCTTTCTACTCTTGCTGATAACGTTTAAAGGAATCATGCATTTTGAGCTCACTTGTGAAGATTATCAAGACAAACAATCCTTGTAAATTTCATGAATTTGTTCCCACAACCTAACAGTGCTTTCCTTGCGCCTCAGAACTCGGACAAGGGAACTGTGCAGTATGTCCCATCCCAGGTAGACAGTTAGGAGCTCATAAAGTCGACGTGACTGAAGCTCATTTGACTTCCCAGTTGGAAGTTATGACCAAACAGGGGCATTCCTGGCGACGTAGCTAATTAGCATTCTGTAGAATTCGAGCTCCAGGATAAACTGAAATGCACCATTAATATCAGCGATGGTAACCTCCGGGTTAGCCTTCAAAAATACATTATCCCTGCACCGTGACATACAGGTCGTGACCTCTTTTTGAGCATGTGGGTGCTGAGGGTAGACCACTTCAGAACCACTGATTAAAGGAGTTTCTGCAAAAATGTTGTTGGACTGACTTTGTTATTACAAAACATAGTAAATGAAGTTATATATGACAGAGTGAGCAGTGGGCAAAGATGTTTTCAGTCTCTTTTAGGAATTAAAAGTCATATTTACAAAATAAACTGCACAACCAAATTTGTACTTTATGCCATTTAAACTTAAGGCGTCTCAAAGAAATGTGTTATCTGAAATGTGATGGGCAAGTTCATAACACCTTTTAAAAAGAAATGTATGATTAAATCCTGAAATGTGTTGCAGCAGGACTGATGGTTTGGTTGTTCACTCTCCTAAAATTTGTCATTTTAATTTCTAAAACCTGAAAAGTCCAGCTGGTTTATTTTGTTAGAATATTTAAAGTGAGGCTGTCAAGGTTCATAGCAAGCTCTCTTTCATGGTTAAGCTGAAAACATCTTTGTTACTGTGAAAATGATTGAATAAAGGAAGCACACGTTTGTTAAAATAACAAACTTGTGTAAGTACGGCAGCTGGACTTGATGTTTTTACTCTTTGCATGTGATTAAATTTTAACTTTCTGCTCTTTTTTTAAATCTCAGAATAAAATGTTACTCGAGACTTTTCAGGGAAATTTGACTAATATTCTAAAATAAGCTATTTTTGACATGAAAGTGGAGGAACAAACGTCTCATGGTTTTTGTTTTGGCAGTCTGACATCCTCGTAGCACCGTGATCCTCCAGCTCTCTGGCTGGAGTCTGTCGTAGGTGCTCGGTGTGGATCCTGTTCAGTCTGGTTCAGTCTGTGATGTGCGCGTCCTCTTTGGTTGTTCACGGATCCACGAAGGACACTGCGATGTAGCGGGTGCCGGCGGTGGTGGGCAGGCCTTCGTGGTAGTGGGTGAGGCGGCCCGGGTGCATGAGAGCCCAGCCTTTACGGGGAGCCTGGATGGAGCAGTCGTACCGCAGGAACCTGCATCCTCCGCCCTGCAGCCACGACACAACAGACGTCATAATCTGACAGCTTAAAGACAGCTGAGGGCTGGTGAGGAGTAACTCACTCTGCTCATTTAAAGTCTGCATAATGAACTCATAGGTAAGAGTTTAATCGGCACGTCAAGGTTTAAGAAATTAAACTATTTCAGGATACTTCACATGAGAGGACAGTTGTTCTCAGTGTTTTTTCCTCATTTATAAGCTGCAGAACGACGTCACAGAAGATTGAGACTTTTAAAGCTTGCTGAAAGCCCTGTTAAAATGATTTAATTACAGTTTTTTTATTTTTTTTTTCTTTAGTTAATTTTGTGCTGGGCTGTTTTTCACATAATATAATGTACATTATTTTAAGTTTTTATATGCATGCTTATTTGCTATGAGATGGATCTTAGTTATGAAATGTTGGTAAAAGTGCCAAAATTACAAGGTGACAGATTGAAAAATGAATGCTTGTGAACATAAAAACGATTACTAAATAATACATTAGTAACTGACAACTAGGTAACAGATGATCCTACGCTCTAACCTGCATAATTAATATTTGACCATTTAATATCTAACTGCAAGTTAACCAGAGAAAAGATAAAGTGATACAACAGCTTTTGATTTATTTGGTACTTGATGATCACTTAATAAATTCAGACAGTTAGAAAAGGAACAAACATAGTGGACAAATGAGTAACTTAGAGCTAATTAACCAGTAGTTTAGGGACGACATTAGTTAATTTCACATCAAACTTTATAAAGTAACTGATAATTACTTTGTCTACTGAAATAAAGTGGACAAACACAGTGATTAATTACTCAGTTAATTACCTTAATAACTGCCGTTTAGTTACCCACCTCTCCTGGTAAATTAGCAGTAATTAACCTATGTATTCCCTGGTTTACTTGTAGATAGTTACCCATGTTCCCCAAGTTAACAACCAGTTAACAACCCATTTTAATAAAAGAAAAAAACTTTTTTTTTTTTTTTAAATAGAACTTAATTAATTTATGTATTTTTAAATCATTTATAAATTTAACTTTACCAGTTAGTTAGTTACTTACTAGTTACTGCCTTTAAATGAAGATTGTAAACTCGACTAAAATAACCAAGAGGGTGGTGTTGACATGACTGGTTAACCACAAGTTACGAATTCATAGGAAAGTTAACTTCCAGTTAGTTCTCCATTTATTTATTTTAGTTAAGTTAGTTTAACCCAGACGCTGATGGAGGGCTTACAGTGTAAATCAGTGGTTCTGAAATACTGTTTATTAATTGATTTTTAGCAGCAGAGACTTTAGGCAAATGGTTATTTGGAGTTATTTTTATTTTTTATTTTTATTCGGCAAATCTACTGTGGGGCTAATTTGCAACTGAAAAAGTACAAACAGGAGCTCAAGGATTTTTTATTTGTGACGTTTCAAGTCCTCACTGATTGTTAAATAAAAAAACTTTTGGGCTCTTTTGGGTGTGTGTGTCTCTTTGTAAAATTCAAAGGGAGTTTTTAGGATCCAGCACCCACTTAGAGATGTGTGTGTCCAGTTGGTCTCTCGCTAACGAGCAACTGCAAAAATAAATTACTGACCAAAAGCTCAAAATTATATCACAAACACAGAAACATTTTGTAAATATAAGTAAACCTGACGAAAGACCAAAACATTTACTTTAAACATTTACAAAACACAAAAATCATGAAAAAGTGTACTAAATGTTTCTGTGCTTCAGGAAATTTTTACGTTAAAACAGAACTTGATATTTTTGCTTTTGCATTTTTTTTTTAGCATCAGTTAAATATTTTTGCAGTTGACCTTCAGGGCCACCATTGCAATGACACCACTTATGAGGTGAGAGCTAAATCTCAGACATCACAGTGTTATAATTCTACTCTCAAACTCTCATAAATGAGAATCTTTACAAACACCACAGATTATATGTGAATTATTCTTGGTTTGTTTCTCCACAGCTGAATTTAAAGCATTAAAACAGTTATACTGTGGACTAATGGCTCATTAGCCCACTCTACTGTAGATGCAGGGAAACAACACGGATGCAACGATCAAATAAAGGCTCCTGCTGCAGCTTCATGTTTCATGCAGAGAATAACCAGACTCACAAACAAACAAACAAACAAACAAACAAACAAACAAACAAACAAATGAAAGGACTTAAACACCAGGGATGGATGTAAACATGCCAGAGATATGACGGCATTCAATATTCATGAAATGAGTCTCATAACAGCGTCATGCTTCCTCGACACCCTAAACTGTTCTTTGAGCTTTTCCATGTTCACACTAATATTTTTAATTCATCATCAGAGTCTCTGGCATTATTTTAACATATATCACTGAAATCAAAGGCTTACTCTTAAAAATCGAGGCTTCATATGACTGCTAAACTCAAACTTTATCGACTATCAACAAATCAAAAATATCTCAAAACACCTTTTATAAGCTTGATTCAACTGACTAGTCTAAATTAACATTTTATTTTAAGAAATAAAACAGTGAACTAAAGCCTAATTTTCTTGGACTTAGTCATAAATATCTGCCACTGAAGCATAATCCTGTAATGCATCTAACAATGAAATAAAACAGTTTTCACTTTTACAACCAAGTCATGATCCAGTTTTTGCATTTTATGTCTTAAATAAGATTTTTATCCAGACTCGTTGGATGTATCTGGCTGATAATTAGTGTACTGTGCATTATTCATGATTGATCATCAGACAAATCCCCTTTCTATAGTTTGATTCTGAAATATCTGCAGATGTTTTGATCTAACAGTCTAACTTCTGGTTTCACAAATCAAATTCGAGGTTGATTTTCCCATCAAATAAGTAAATAAGAGTTGTTCGATCTGCATTTCAGCTGGAGTTATTGGATAATATGTTTAGTAAACCACATCTTATTCTGACTAAGACCTTCTTCAGACTCACAGGCTTCATCTGTTTAAAGTTAAACTCGATTGTATCCAGATTGATTTTAGAGAAAAAACGCACTTTCTTGATTGTCTTGTCTTTTTATAAAACCAGTCAATGACACAGATGGTGATGGTTTGAAATGTTATTTCTGTCAGATGTTTAGAGAAATCGATCTCTTGAGCTGCTTTTCGACAGCAGAACATTTCAACAGGACCTTTAAACTTCTGCTTATCTGAGCTGTTTATCACCTGTCTCAAGATACTGAAACAAAAAAGTATGGTCACATAAACCATTACAGACAATTACAGCCATATTTACTTAGCAATATTGTTATTTCTAATGTTGTCATGGTGGATTTTGTCAAGTTTCCTTCATGTATGTATACTTTGGGGATGTTTTACTGACTGGTTGGCTGCATTTAGGGAGTAGGAGGGCTGCAGGTGGCCCCTGGGCCACCATTTGTCCAACCCTGACTTCTGATGTTTACTTTCTAAACAGTAATGAATATAATTCTAAGTAAAGGAAAATTCCCCAGCTTTCAGGTATAATCAGTGGTAGGACAGGATTCCTTGACTTTGTTTTCATGTTTTTGGAAATATGAAGTCCAGTATGGATTTTAAACATCCTCACAGACAAAACTGAGGGAAGCAGAAGCTAGCTTTAGTGACACTGAGACATTAAGTGCACTCTGAAAAGGAGTTTGAGGTGGCTGTGGGCACAGGCCCTGTAACTTCTAGCTGAAGAGAAGCTCCTGGAACTACAGGCTACTGAAGGAGGCAGATTGAAATTTATCAGAGGACATGTGGGGAGAAATTTGGAGCTTACAGTGGTCCTCAACCAGTTCAATGACTTGGAGGGAACATGTGGAACAAATAAGATATTTTAAGACTTCAAGAAAAATATCAAAATACTAAGGTGTCCTGCTGGAGACACTGTGGCTCGAGGGAGACAAACCACTTTCATGTATTTAGGGGATGCCCCAAATTAACATCATACTGGAGGGAAATACATAAACATCCTGTTTTTAAAGGATAAGTTCAGTTTTTGACACCTGGACCTTATTTTTAGGATTAAATACGCTCGTAGACTCACCCAGACAATTTTGGCGGAGCTCGGAGCCGTTTTCGAGCAATTTAGATCCATCCGACAGCGTTTTTCTCATGCCATAGTAGCAGATGGGGCCAGAAATCGAAGCCCCTAAATTAGACATTATCTGCTGCGAAACTCGCTCATTTCAGCTACATTTTATAAATGAATGGCCAGTGTTATCACCATGTCAGCTCAACTTCGTTGTTATGGTCATCCGGGGCTTTACAAGGATGGGTAACTTTTGGTGACGTCACAGACAAGCACGCAAGAGCACAGGTGAGTAGAGCCGCTGTTGTTGCTAGGCTACACGGCTACACGGCTATTTTTGTGCAACATGGCAGAATATTTATCCATGTAGAAGTGTCTGACGATGACTTTGAGTATAATGGATGCCCGTATCGGTTTGAGCCAGAATATACCGACGAGGAGCTATTTGAAAGGAGGATGCAGAGGGAAAGAGCCGAACAGCTGGCCAGAGAACAAGCAACCACTGTACGTCCACGAATGGGGGCTAACTGGTGGTGTTGTTGTGGACATTGCACGACAATGGCAATAGAGGAGGAGTGAGTTTCGCAGCAGATAATGTCTAATTTAGGGGCTTTGATTTCTGGCCCCATCTGCTACTATTGCATGAGAAAAAAATGCCGTCGGATATATCTAAATTGCTCGAAAACGGCTCCGAGCTCCGTCAAAATTGTCTGGGTGAGTCTACGAGCGTATTTAATCCTAAAAATAAGGTCCAGGTGTCAAAAAACCAAACTTATTCTTTAAATCCATCCACCTATGAACTTTGAGATTCTGTATTTTGGTCAGACTCATCTCATGAATTGAAGGAAGGATGTGAAGCTCCTACAGGCTCTTCTAGCAGCTTGTAAAAAATCAATCACCAGGAAACGGTTGAATCCATCACCTCCTACACTGGAGGAGTGAGCTGTAATAATTCTTGAGATATACTGAATGGAAAAGTTAACCTACTGCCTGAGAAGTCAGACAGTTAATTTCGACCAAAGTTCGTCTGGTAACTACACCTGAATCTACACTGCAAAAACTCAGATCTAGTGAAAATACTTGTGCAATTTCTAGTCCAAAAAATCTCTCTAGACTTATTCTAAGGCACAATTCCCTGACATGTCTGGATTAACGTCTTATCTGCAGATATCAGAACTAAAAATAAGACCTGAGCTGACTGTAATAAGTAAAATGATCCGCCAAATTTACCCTGAAGGGTGTCTTAAAATAAAAATGTTCTACCCAGAGGAGTTATTAAAGCTAATTCTAAGACCCTCAATCAGTAAAACTTTACTTGTTTCATTGGAGATATTTTCTTACCATTACAAGCAATTCAATGCTTTATTTTTGCTTTTTATTCCTTGTAGTACGATATTTATCTGGATTTGTTGAGTGAATATGAATTAAAATAAGCACTTTAAATATTTTTGGCCTGAAATTACAAAAACACACTTGTCAAGATCTGAGTTTTTGCAGTGTTAACCAACTTGATCTCTCTGTTTGAATACTATGGAAGCCACCATGGTTCATTTGTTAGTTATTCAATAAAAGAGGGGAAATGGATGCTGTAAAACAAAGTGATTGTATTTTTGTACACATTAAAATAATAATTTTAATAATAAAAGATCATGGAAGAGGAACTCACAGATTTTAGCCTGTAGTCTGAACAAAGTCTTAATGTGGCTGTAGGATGTCACAGGTTATCTATCTCAAAGGTCTGACCTCAGCACACACTCACCTGGTAATCATGTCCCACTTCATTGAGAGCAATGTTTATAGTGAAAGTGGAGGCGTCATGGTGCGGTCTCAAAGACGGCTGTTCGTCTGGTTTATATCTAACTACAAAGGCCAAGTCAAACTGAGCCTGCAAACACAGACAGAGAGGAATCATGCAAGCATTCAGAGAGTGTTCACACCCTCACAGCTCCTGCTCGGAAAGGAAAGCAGCTTGATGGACCCGCTCCAGCATTCAGACCATCAGAGACGGAGCAGAAGCAGAGAGAGAGAGCCGAAGGTCACCTGCATCATCATCATCATCATCATCATCATTCTCACGTCCTGTAGCTGCTGCCCTCCTCCTCCTCATTTACCTGGTAGTCAATGTCTTTGCTGTTCAGAGCTATGTTAATAGTGAAAGTGGAGGCGTCGTGGTGAGGAACGAGCAGCGGCTGCTCGTCCGGTTTGTACCTCACCACGAAGGTCAGAGGGGACGAGCACTGATGAGAGAGGACATGTTGGTCAGAGGAGAGACAGAAACAACACGGAAACCACCGGGACGCCGCTGCTGCTGCTGCGTTAATCCTGAACATGAATGATTGTTGAGTTAGAAAACAAAACAACAGAGATAATGTGGCAGCTCGGGCGCCTTCAGGAACTTTCCTCATGGTTCTCTGGACTAAGAGAGACAAATGAAGAACGAGGAAGACAGCGGCGCCTGCAAATCAAAACAAATCAGCTACAAACAGGGAGACGAGGACAGTCAAGGGTCACAGATCACAAGAGCACAAGGAAGCATATTTGGATTTCATTTCAATCCCTTTAATGCCTGAAAACACAAACTATAGCCAGAAAATTCTAATTTTTTGGAGCTGAAATGTTTATTTCACTTTCTACTGAAATCCTAAAAAATCTGATAATCCATTTGAGGACATTTTTATCATTATCTGATGGTATTCAGATGTTTTTTTAGTAATTTGTTGATCATATTGATTAGATGGAGGTATCATTAAAGTATGTATCAAATACGATACAACAGGCTTTATAGGGTTACCATGATAAACTTGTGTTTGACCTCCAGGGCCCGTCCCTATCGCTCAGCAAACTTACCTTGGTGTAATAACCAGGGTACATTTTCTCCGTCACTGGTGCGACATACTCCAGTAAGAACTTTTGCCATTCTTTCTCAAAGTTGATCTGATTCATGTGGATGTCGATCGTCGGGACGTTCTCGTATCCGCCCTGGATTCTGGTGTCCTGTCGAGAATGGGAAAATAAAACGAAAGGTGAGTCATACTAAAAAACTTGCCTCTATATTATTTCCATGTGTCCTATCCTGCATCAATTATCATCAGAAATGACATCATTTAACATAAATTTATACTTTAATACCAGTTAAACCCATTTTAATGGCAGTTCAGCTACATGCTGTTATATTAATCAACATCATTCCTCTCCAGATTATATTCATTATAGATGTTAATGTTAATATTAGATTGATCTCTTTATCCATGGTTGTATTGATTATTCATCCATAGTAACTATCTTTACAACCATATAGACATGAGGGGCTTACCTTTAATACATTTATATTAAGCAAACATGGTGCTATACGAATAAAGATTGATTGATTGCCTCTAAATTCAGTAGAGACAGATGTGATGAGGCCAGATTTATGATCTGGGAGTCCATGGGTTTGTCTCTATCATAAATTCTTATTTTTAGTCCCTTTGTCTCTGAATGGATGGACCCGTCTCTGAATGGATGTATGTGTATACACAAATATACTTATTATAAGTATTTGTATATATACTGTATGCATCTATGTGCATCTATAAATGAAGAGCATGGCTTCAGCCTGCTCTATTGTAAAGTGTCTTGAGATAAAACTTATTATGAACTGGAGCTCTACAAATAAAGACTGATCGATAGACTGATTGCTTATTTGTTGGACTGTTTTTTGGTCTTTTAAGTCCTTTATAATTAAAGACTTCAGATAACAATAATATATTGATACACGCAGGCTGTCAGTTAATAAAAAAAAAAGAGAGGAAGGAGGGAGGCAATTTCTCCTGAGAAAATATAACGCTGTCTAGAAAAGGCCCAGATTGGAATTTTAAGAGAATAAAAGATATACTCCGTATGAATTCACGTAACAACCCCGGCCATCAAATAATGTACAGTGAGCAATATATCTATCACTGTCACTGCTGCTCTTCCTGAAGTATTAATCATTAATGGCTGACATTCTGATCAGAGGCTGAGACTGACGTACCACATTGGCCCCTCCGGACCATTTCCCATAGTGCTCCATTTCCTCGATGAGGTGGTTACAGGCCACGTCCGAGAAGATGGGGAACCAATAAACATCAGGACACGGCTGAGGATCAGAAGATAGACTCAGGTAAAACACACATTTAAGAAATTTATTGTCATTTATCTGTACTTGACTTTATTTTAATTTTAGAATCTGAAGTCCACTTGTGTTTGTACTCACAGTTTCTACAAGTTTGTCTTTCATGATGAGCGAGTAGTTCTCGTGGATGTATCGCTCCTGCCAGTCCTGAAACAGAAACACAGTCACACAAAAATACACTTTTTACCACTTAGACAACAACAGACTTTATAAAAATAGATCTGGGGCGTTGTGTAACATGCATTTCGTTATTTTGTTTGGAAAAAAGAAAAAAAGAAATGAGTTAGAAAGTGCCGTAAGTAAGCCACTTTTCGGATGTTTAGAAAAAAAAATCATAACAAATATAAAACTTTCTGATCCTGTCGCTTTTATCAGGAGAGTTTTATGTTTATGATTTTCATGCACATCAGTTAGAAGTATCTGCACAGCTTTTACATTAGTTGTGATGTTGTGGGAATGCCTCAGTGAAGTCTAACACTTACACTGTTGAGACAACAACAGATTTTCTAAAAACAGATTTGGGGCGTTGGACAACATGCATTTGGTTTTTCCTATTGGTCACCATCAGGACGCATGCATGTGTGCCAGAAAAAAACACACATCTTGGAGAATACAGACACAGATTCAGGCTGAAGAAATGAGTTAGTAAGTATTTTAAATAAGGCATTTATCAGACATTTTGTAAATCACCAATTCATAAACATAAAACTTTCTGATCCTGTTGCTTTTATCAGGAGAGTTTTAAGATTATGAGGTTAAACTTTCACGCACATCAAGTATGTGTCTTGCACTGCTTTCTGATCTTTTGTGTTGTTGTGGGGATGCCTCAGAGAAGTCTAACATTAATCTGAGCATCAGAATATTTCATAAAATGTCCTGTCAGCGTTCTGTGTTTCATGGCACAAAAGAGGAGCAGGAATTAAAACCCAGCCTGCAGGCACAGACTGATTTCTCTGACTGATTTGATTCATGCTGTGCCCAAATCACAACTAAGTATAATTAAGGCAGGTGAAGAATCAGGAGTTTACAGCAACTAGAAAAGCAAAATATTACATTTATTTTATTTATGTTTTTATTTTATAGGAGAAAAGCCTCCGAGGCCAGGATATATTTTCACAGGGTGCCCTGAAACAAGAAAGTATAATAGAAGAAATATAAAAAAAGCCCACAAGCTTAAAGATGATGCACTTTTGGAGTAAACCACCCCTCGTCCCTCTAAATATCATCCCAGCAGCAGCAAACTGTTCTTAATAATCGCTCCTTTTGTTGTTTCTGTTCTCACCACAGGGTTCTCAAAGATCTGCCACAGGTCGTTATGAAGATGTCCGGTCTGATAGTTTTCTGTCGACAGGATTCGACCAAAAGTGTGCATGTTGGTCACATACATGAAGATTTCCTGCAAAGACAAACGACAAATCAAACATGACATCTTTTTTAAATAAATAAATAAACACACACATTTTCAGTAAAAGCATTTAAACAGACTGATGATAAAAAAAAAGAGCACATTAGGAATGAAAAGTGACACCAATCAAATGAATTAAAGCCCATGAGGACTGACCTTGCTCCTGATGTTGAAGCAGAACGCCATGTCGGGGTCCAGGATTTGAGACGTGAACAACTCGTAGTCTATGAGCTCGGATCGCAGGATGTCGGCCTTCACCAGGTACACGCTGGACACATACGGGACGTTCCACACACCCCTACGATGGAAAATAAAAGAGCATTGAAAGGTGTGCATTCTGACGTGTTACTCTCTTTACGCCAGGGGTCACCAACCTGTGTGAGCCTGAGAGTGACCCTCAAGATGAGGAGTATTATGGAGGGCTACCTACTTGATTTAACATTCTTAAGTAGTAAAACATTTATAATTTACAAAAAATAATAAATATTATGCATTATAGGCTACATAGGACACTCTGTTTAATTTATAATTTTAATTATTCCCCAAATATTTTTTTTAACCACAGATTATTGCATTCATTATGTCTGTATATTTTTATTTTTTCATATTTATTATATTTTTGTTTATATTTATCGTTTTATCTACTTTTTCAAACTGCTATTGGAATCCTGATTTCCCTGAGGGAGTTTCCAAAAGGGATTAATGAAGTTCAACCTGTGTCAGCATCAATATAAACTTTGACCCCATGCAGGTCAAAGTTTGGGAAAACTAGGTGGTTTTAAAATGTGATGCATTGCATCACATTGCATTTATTAAGTGTGATTTATTGGAAAAACATACAACTGAAATTTCTGTGATGGCAGCTCACGGGCACCTTGCTGGGTACCCCTGCTTCACGCTAAAAAGATGTCCAAAAATTCTGGAAAACGTTAACTGATGACTTCTTAATGTTGACCATGCAGCAGAAAAACTATCAGAAAATAGTTCACAAATCTCCCTGAGTACAACACAAATTTATAGAGTCACAATTTCTGACACAGCAATTGTTGTATCCAAGAGACGGAGTCAACAAAAATGCGAAACTCCAGATTATCACCGTCTATGTTGTCAATCTAAGTTGCTAAAGCGGCTCTACAGTCCTCAGGTAATGTTCTTATCTTACACTCTGCGTCCCTGAACGACGTCCACGTAGTCCTCAGAGCGGGCGTAGTATCCATCCGCACTCAGAGCTCCCCAGAAGTTACTCCACAGACGACCCACTCGAGTTATCATCGGGGCCACGATGGGGCTGACGGGCAGGTGGAGAAGCATTAATATTTATTCTCATGGCCAAAAAAACCAGGACATACTTCAGTGTTTGTATATGTGATTATGACCAGAGAGGTAAAATAAACAGAAAGAAGTTCACCATCAATATTTCACTGACGATCAGAATCAAAAATACTTTAATTAACCTCTAAGGGGAAATTCAGTTGTCTCAGTTGCTCTTCGTTTTTTTTAGTTAGTTAGTGATTTTATTTCATTCATATATCTGAAATAAAACATTTTCATACAAGCATATTAGCATATAATTGAATGAAAAGGAACAGAAAGAAGAACAATCTTATATTATCTGCCCCTTTTACACACATAAAAAAATATATCAAAAACAACAAAACAACAACAACACAATAATCAATATAATTTGCAACGACAATAATAATAAATAAAATAAAACAGCCGTCATCAACACTGCTGGTCTCAAATCCTTTTTGATTCTCAATGACAACAACAACAAGCAACAACAACCAAAATAATACTAATAATTATAATGTTTGTGAGATTTCATCAATCACAAAAATAGTAATGGTACTTACTTAACATACTGCCCTTTAATGTTCTTTAAAATGTAAATTTTGATATGGATTGTTTAATTTCTTTGGTTAGATTATTCCATAAATTAACCCCTTTAACAGAAACACAACACAGTATAGCAGCAGGAAATCAAATAAAGACATTAAAATAGATAAAAGCATAAAAAATTCAGGAGAAAATTAAGAAAGCAGGCTGCAACATGCAGAATCTTTAAGCTATATCAACTTTCTTATGAAGGAAAAAAATAAAATAAGTAAAGTCAGACTATGAACAAGGCCAAGGAATTTACACAATTAACTTTAACAATATTGACAATATTTCATTGTTTTTCATTTTGTCATTTATTTTGAATATAAAGTTAAAATAAAATCACTGTCCAAGACAGAAGAAAAAAAAACAACACAATATCTAGTCAACATATTTGAAAAGAAGTGTGAGGAAGTAAAAAAACATATTAATTCCCACCCCTTTTCCAAACAGTTATTTACAAATACTCACAGGTTTTGTTCGATCAGAATTTTGAGCGTCTCTTCATTCTTTAAAACCACCTCGATGTCCAGGCTGAAGAAGAACTCACAGTCTTTGTCCTTCCTGCACATGTCACTGAAAAACAAGACAACATTCACTGATTCACTGCTGCTTCAGTATCCACTCTTATTTTAGCTTGTACTGCACATTTTGATTTTTTACTGTTTTATATTTTCTATGATTTTAAATCTGAAAAGACGAAGGACATGGCTGGATGTGGTTAGGGCCGATGATCTGGGGGTGTACGTCCATATTTCTGCCCATCCGAGTCATTCTTGTGGAGATGATAAGTCGAGAATGCTCTGAAGTATCGTCTTTAAACTCTGCACTAACGTCTGCGCTGACTCGAGGATGAATATATTACATTTTGGAGGCCATAGGTCAAAGGTCAAGGCCACTGGGCTTCTTAACGTTATCTTGCTTGACACGATGTCAAGGACATTTTGAGGGATTTTCTTCAAACTTTGCACAAATATCAAATGTTTTAAACACTTAGTCTGCCATGTGCTGTCATCTTTAGTTCTGACTTACACTCCCAGATTTCTGGCCTCAGCTCCGTCGATTGCTTCTTCAGGCCCCCTGACTTCGACCTCCTGATAAAGACTCCCATGATCCTTCAGGAATGAGCTGACCAGAGGTGCGTGATGAGGCTCCTGCAGGTTAAACAGAAGTGAACACAGACACAGAGCAGCTCTTGGTATCATCTGAAGATCGCTTCAGGCTTCTTTTTCTCATTAAGAACTTGGAAGAGTCACAGAAGACAGCGAGTAAATCTGATGAGGTCTTCAGATAATCCACTTGACAGCTAAATATTGATTTTAGATTGAGGGAATCTTTGATCAAAGTCTGTGTGGCATGGTTACCTTGCTGTGGATGAAGAGTTTGAGTCTGTCTTTTGGGTACTGGAGCTTCAGCAGACGTTCAAAAAACACGCCGACGAAGGGCGTGGGCTGCTGGATGAAGATACCGATGACCACCACCGGGTATTCACTCTCCTGTCAGACCAACAAAACACTAACATCAGGTATCATGATGAAAATATGTAGAAAAACACCTGTCAATGGTTAAAACAATTATTAGCTTTTGTGAAAATAAGCATTCATCATGATAAACCGACCTTCAGGGACGCAAGAGGTCGGAGGTCGTCTTGACAAACCGTGCAGCCCGTCTCGAAGGTCCAGGTCTGTGGGATGTAGTTCCCGAGGTAGTTTATCTGGAGCTGGAAAATAAAAATAAAAACTCTGCAGGTCATCAAGTCTGAACATGAAAATACAACTAATAAGGCAACAAAATAGATGCAAAAACAAAATCAAATTTAATCCAATAATTATTTATTAATCATGTCAGTTGAATATTTACAAAGTTTTAACTGAATATTAGAAAATGTTCAATACTTTTTTGAATCATATATTATTAATCAAGTAAACCAAGTATTTCTTAACAAGTCTGCTAAACACGGTGCAGCGTTAAACATCTTTGAAGAAGAAAACAGATTCTTAGCAAATAATCCCCTAAAAAAGTGATCAAAGTAAAAGCTATGTTTTTAGGTTTTACAGCCTTTTGTGCTGCTGTGCCTGCTTTGATTTAACAAAAAATAAAACAGCAATATTCAACAATGTAAATAAAATAAAACAGAAAATAAAAAAAGAAGAGTGTGGCATTGCTCTTCTCCTTTCTGGAGCATATTAAGGTGACATTTGCTGTGATTTAGCGCAATGCAAATAAAGATTGATTGATTGATTGATGAAGTATTTCCAAACTTTCACAAAATAGGTTTGTAAATAATTTTGCAAAAAGTTGTTCAAAATTTACAAGAAAAATCAAAACATTTCCAAATCTTCCAACAAATAAAATGAATCAAATATTTGGTTTAAAATCTTTTAGACTAAAGTGGCACATGGTGCATCACAAGTGTGATTTGTCATAGGAACAGTAAGAATTAGAATTTTTTTTTAATAATCGGGTGCTAAAGGGCACATAAATGTAGAAATTCTGAGCAGGTTTTTCAGTGATGTTTTCATAAAAAAGTGAATTTTATTCTTAAACATAATTTAACATTAGAGGTCAGGAACATCAGTTGATCACGGATATAAACTAAAGTTACCAAAATGTAAATTAACTTTGGGGATGAGTTACAGACGTAAATGTAGTATTTAAAATCCTGTTGAAACAAAAGATGGTATAAAAAAAGACATACAAATAAAAATATTACATGCCTCTGAATTTACCATTATCACTCATCAGCTCTCATGACCACAGTGTGGTCAGCATTTGATTGGTCGGTGTTGTTGTTGTTCATACCTTAGTCGGTCCGTTGCCGTGAATGATGACGGGTAAGGTGTCATAGAGGACATTCCTGGCTCGCACTCGTCCGTCCTCAAACTTCAGCACCACCTCATCTGAAACAAACACATTCATGAGAAAGGCTGGGGTCCTGCAGGTAAAGGAGAATCATCACTGACATTTAATATCTGTGGTCATCGACCGGCGGCCCCACATCAGGCCGCCGTACCTGCCAGGATGTTACCAAACTCAGAAAATATGTTGTGTTTTTAAAGAGTTTCTTTCTGATACAAAAATCAGTATATGAGAGGAGAACTCCCTCAGTGTTGGATACTCTTTGTCCCAGAACTCTAAGCTGAAAACAGTTCAACTTTTGGAGCAGCGCTGCACTCATCAACGTCATTTCTCCCTCAATAACCAATCAAAATCAAGAATGGTGGGACATGTGATGTCATTTTTGTCATCAACAGCGGAGGAAGAGAAGCTGATCAGACTCATCTTAACGAGTAAACAACTACCTGATATTTAATGATAGGGTACAAAACTTTGACTTTGTTTTTAGGTTTTCTGGGGGACTCAGGAAAACAGGCAGTTATTGAGCTTATAGAGCTTTTCAAGAGATGTTGAAGTTAATTTTGGTAACCCTGCAATATTTAACGCTGGTGAGAGGCACTCTGTTATTGAAGTAGTGGGAGATGTTCATGTTAAAACTGGCATCTGCAGCCACAAGCCTTTATAGTTTACTAATGCATCAATTAAGTATGATGCCCCAAAAATTAAAACACAACCAAAAAAAAAATCAATACTACAAAAAAATAAGTAAATACAATTTGTGACTTATTCTGTTTTCTTTTCATTCATTGTGTTTTGCACTTTAGGTCCATCATTATTAAGCTTTTACAGCTGTGTTAATATACAAACCCCAATTCCAATGAGTTTTGGATGTTGTGTAAACAAAAACAGAATACAATGACTTGAAATCTCTGCAGGCAGGTGCCAGCACTGAATGCCTGTGACCTCTGATCCCTCAGGCAGCACTGCATTATAAAGCAGCATCATTCTGTAAAAATGCCCCTGTCCCAGCTTTTATTGAATGTCTTTGTGGTGTATTCAGTTAATAAAGGTCCAAAAGGACTGCAGATCTTTGTGTTCTGTTGTTATTTAGGTATAAAATCTGCTTCACTGATGTTAAATGTGTGCAGTTGTCTGATGGTGTTTGAGGCGTAGCTGTGAGAAATGACTCTGTCCTCTGAAACAGCGAGTCCAGCCGTGATTTCTCTTTTAATCTTTATTAATAAAAAAACCCGAGTCAGCAGCAGCAGGCGGAGGAAGTGAGTGAGTCAGCGGTCCTCAGAGACTCCATTCATCCTCGCCTGGACTCTCCGAGTCGTGTCTCTGTGCTCTGACACTTCCTCCTCGCAGACGACCCACAAATTCCTCCCTCGGCGCAGAGGTTTCAGCTCAAGTCTAAACGTGCCAGACTTCACCGCGGCGAGTACTGCGAGCCTCACTGTGACATTATCTCTGCTGTACAGTTTTCTCTGAGACTGAAGTATGAAGCTGTGGCAGGACTGAACTGTTCCTCTGGTTCCAGGCCTGTGTTGATCCTCTGAGCAGAGGAGAGACATCTGCAGACCATCCAGCACTTCAAACCAAACTACAGGGCATGTTTTCAGCACCTTCATCAGCTTTACCACCGCTGTGAGCTTCAAAACTTCTCTAAGAGGCTGTTTCTGCAGGTTTATGTGGAAAACTGTAAAGCAGTCGACTGAAAGAGACAGGCACTTAAAAGTGTATTTATAAAAGGGTGCACTTAACATTTCTAACAGCAGCAGGTTTGTGAGGATTTGATGAATATTTGCTAGAATAATGCATCAGCTTTAAAGTGTTTAAAATAGTGTTAAACACTGAAAAACTAATGCTTCAGAAGCTTTAAAGTGTTTAAAATAATGCTAACAACTGATAAAATAATGCTTCAGAAGCTTTAAAGTGTTTAAAATAATGCTAACAACTGATAAAATAAGGCTTCAGCAGCTTAAAAGTGTTTAAAATAATGCTAACAACTGATAAAATAATGCTTCAGCAGCTTTAAAGTGTCTAAAATAATGTTAACAACTGATAAAATAATGCTTCAGCAGCTTGAAAGTGTTTAAAATGATGCTAACAACTGATAAAATAATGCTTCAGCAGCTTTAAAGTGTTTAAAATAATGTTAGAAACAGATAAAATAATGCTTCAGCAGCTTTAAAGTGTTTAAAATAATGTTAACAACTGATAAAATAATGCTTCAGCAGCTTTAAAGTGTTTAAAATAATGCTAACAACTGATAAAATAATGCTTCAGCAGCTTGAAAGTGTTTAAAATAATGCTAACAACTGATAAAATAATGCTTCAGAATCTTTAAAGTGTTTAAAACAATGCTAACAACTGATAAAATAATGCTTCAGCAGCTTTAAAGTGTTTAAAATAATGCTAACAACTGATAAAATAATGCTTCAGCAGCTTCAAAGTGTTTAAAATAATGCTAACAACTGATAAAATAATGCTTCAGCAGCTTGAAAGTGTTTAAAATGATGCTAACAACTGATAAAATAATGCTTCAGCAGCTTCAAAGTGTTTAAAACAATGCTAACATCTGATAAAATAATGCTTCAGCAGCTTCAACGTGTTTAAAATAGTGTTAAACACTGATAAAATAATGCTTCAGCATCTTCAAAGTGTCTAAAATAATGCTAACAACTGATAAAATAATGCTTCAGCAGCTTTGAAGTGTTTAAAATAATGCTAACAACTGATAAAATAATGCTTTAGCAGCTTAAGAGTGTTTAAAATAGTGTTAAACACTAATAAAACAATGCTTTAGCAAGCTTTAAAGTGTTTAAAATAATGCGAACAACTGATAAAATAATGCTTCAGCTTAAAAGTGTTTAAAACAATGCAAACAACTGATAAAATAATGCTTCAGCAGTTTTAAAGTGTTTAAAACAATGCTAACAACTGATAAAATAATGCTTCAGCAGCTTTAAAGTGTTTAAAATAATGCTAACAACTGATAAAATAATGCTTCAGCAGTTTCAAAGTGTTTAAAATAATGCTAACAACTGATAAAATAATGCTTTAGCAGCTTGAAAGTGTTTAAAATAGTGTTAAACACTGATAAAATAATGCTTCAGCATCTTCAAAGTGTTTAAAATAGAGTTAACAACTGATAAAATAATGCTTCAGCAGCTTTAAAGTGTTTAAATAATGCTAACAACTGATAAAATAATGCTTCAGCAGCTTCAAAGTGTTTAAAATAGTGTTAAACACTGAAAAACTAATGCTTTAGCTTAAAAGTGTTTAAAATAATGCTACCAACTGATAAACTAATGCTTCAGCAGCTTTAAAGTGTTTAAAACAATGCTACCAACTGATAAAATAATGCTTCAGCAGCTTCAAAGTGTCTAAAATAATGCTAAAAACTGATAAAATAATGCTTCAGCAGCTTTGAAGTGTTTAAAATAGTGTTAAACACTGATAAAATAATGCTTCAGCAGCTTGAAAGTGTCTAAAATAATGCTAAAAACTGATAAAATAATGCTTCAGCAGCTTTAAAGTGTTTAAAATAATTCTACCAATTGATAAAATAATGCTTCAGCAGCTTCAAAGTGTCTAAAATAATGCTAAAAACTGATAAAATAATGCTTCAGCAGCTTTAAAGTGTTTAAAATAATTCTACCAATTGATAAAATAATGCTTCAGCAGCTTAAAAGTGTCTAAAATAATGCTAACAACTGATAAAATAATGCTTCAGCAGCTTTGAAGTGTTTAAAATAGTGTTAAACACTGATAAAATAATGCTTTAGCAGCTTAAAAGTGTTTAAATAATGCTAACAACTGATGAAATAATGCTTCAGCAGCTTTAAAGTGTTTAAAATAATTCTACCAACTGATAAAATAATGCTTCAGCAGCTTCAAAGTGTTTAAATAATGCTAACAACTGATAAAATAATGCTTCAGCAGCTTTGAAGTGTTTAAAATAATGCTAACAACTGTTAAATAATGCTTTAGCAGCTTAAGAGTGTTTAAAATAGTGTTAAACACTAATAAAACAATGCTTTAGCAAGCTTTAAAGTGTTTAAAATAATGCGAACAACTGATAAAATAATGCTTCAGCTTTAAAGTGTTTAAAATAATGTTAACAACTGATAAAATATTGAGCAAATCTTTTTTTAACAGATATTTAAAGGATAAAATAATGTTTCAAAAATCTGAATAATGGATAACTGGTTTCAGCAGTGTCTGAAATAATACTAAAGATACTTTTTTGTTAAAAAGATTAATAATATGTTGATTTTTATGAAAAATTTTTTATTATAATTATTGATTAATAGAGAAAGCAATGCTATACATTGATAACATGATTTGATTTTAGGTATTCTCTAAGGCAGTGTTTCTCAACCAGGGGTCCACGGACCTCGAGTGGTCCGTGGTGTTATTGCAAGGGTCCTTAAATTTAAAATATATTTTAAAACAGATCCTACGACATTTATAACAATAGGATTATTTTACTCTAATGGGACTGAGACCTTTATCCACCTAAACTACAGAGGGTAACAGGACTTTTTTTCTCTAATTAAATGTAATTTATTTATTTAAGTTTGTATAATACAAACTTAACGCAATCTGCATCCTTTTCAAAATATGAGCCCCCTACTGTTTCAGTGGGCAGACACCATTCATTTATTATTAATGATTTTATTGTAAATTACTGCAGGAAGGTGTTGTGGGAAAACTCATTAACCTGCAAGGTTCAGGTCAGAGCTTCAAACTGAGCGAGTGTTACAAACAAGCAAAGAGAAAGATGATAAGCACAGTTACACAAAGAAGGGGTCCTCAGGGTAGATCAAAAATATGCAAGGGGTCCAGGACCCCAAAAAGGTTGGGAACCACTGATCTAAGGTCCTGAAAGCTTCAGAGCAGCAGGATTCTCTGAAAGCGGCTGTTTCTGCAGGTTTTTGTGTAAAACTTTAAAGCAGGTGAATCAGTCAACTGAAAGAGACGGGCACTTTCTTAAAGGTGTCTTTATAAGAGGGTGCACTTAACATTTCTGACATAGCAGCAGGTTTGTGAGGAGTTCAGGACCTTGGAGAAAACTTAAACTCAAAAAATGAGCATTAATAACTCAGGGGCTCGATATGGTTTGAAGGCCTTTAGCTCATGCTGGTAGAAACATTAGTTCAGTTTAATATTCCCTAATATATGTCTTAAACCATCACAAAAGCCTGGACTTGGATTATTTATTTCAGAATCAGAATCAGAAATACTTTATTAATCCCCAAGGGGAAATTCGGTTGTTTCAGTTCCTCTTATACTCAGCATAGCAACAGGAATATCAAATAAAGACATTAAAATAGATAAGAGCATTAAAAAAACAGGTTACAACATGCAGAAACTTTAAGCTCTATCAACTTCCTTATGAAGGAAAAAATAAATAAAATAAGTACGTAAAGTGAGACTATGAACAAGGCCAAGGAATTTACACCATAAACATTAAAAATATTTACAATATGACTAT